>JAGIQG010000178.1:45000-61915 GCA_024679065.1 Sphyrna mokarran | reverse complement strand
CACCATCTCTCACACTCATCCCTCACCAACCCTGACCCCTCATCCCTCACCATCTCTGACCCCTCACCATCTCTCACACTCAT
The DNA here is from genome assembly GCA_024679065.1 of Sphyrna mokarran. Taxonomy (NCBI): domain Eukaryota; kingdom Metazoa; phylum Chordata; class Chondrichthyes; order Carcharhiniformes; family Carcharhinidae; genus Sphyrna; species Sphyrna mokarran. The sequence continues at coordinate 61,832 of JAGIQG010000178.1, read as the reverse complement.
CCCTCACCAACCCTGACCCCTCGTCTATCACCTTCCCTCGTCCATCACATCTCCTCGACCCAGCATCATCCGTGACACTTACCCCTCAAATCCCTGACCCCTCACAAACCCTGACCCTCACCCCTCACAAACCCTGACCCCTGACCCCTCACCATACAAACCCTGATACCTCACACCTCACAAACCCTGACCCCTCATCCCTCACAATCACTAACCACTCACAACTCACAAACCCTGACCCTTCACCCCTCACCAACCTCAAAAACCCTGACTCCACCCTCACCACCCTCACCCCACACACCCATCACCCCTCACCACCTCACAAACCCTCACCATCCCTCACCCCTCACACCTCAAAAACCCTCACTCCTGACCCAACCTCACAAACCTGACCCCTCACCCCTCACAACCCTGACCCCGCACCCCTCACAAACCCTGACTCCTGACCCCTCACCCCTAACAAACCCTGACCCTGCACCCCTCACCCGTCACAAACCCTGACCCCTCACCCCTCACAAACCCTGACTCCTGACCCCTCACCCCTAACAAACCCTGACTCCTGACCCCTCACAAACCCTGACTCCTGACCCCTCACCCCTCACAAACCCTGACTCCTGACCCCTCACAACCCTCACTCCTGACCCTACCCTCACAAACCCTGACCCCTCACACCTCACAAACCCTTATCCTCACCCTACCCTCACCTTCCCTGACTCCTCACCCCTCACCAACCCTGACCCCTCACCATCCCTGAACCTCACCCTCACCAACCCTGGCTCCTCACTCACCAACTCTGACCCCCTCACCATCCTTGACCCATCACCATCCCTGACCCCTCACCAATCCTGAACCCTCACCCCTCACCATTCCTGACCCCTTACCATGCCTCACTCTTCACCAGCCCTGACCCTTCATCCCTCACTATCCCTGACCTCTCACCCCTCACTATCCCTGACCTCTCACCCCTCACCAACCCTGACCTCTCACCGCTCACCAACCCTGACCTCTCACCCCTCACCAGCTCCAAGCCCTCACCTCTCACCATTCCCGGCCCTGCACAATCCCTGACTCCTGACCCCTCACCATCCCTGACCCCTTGCTAAACCTCCTCCTTACCATTCCTGACTCCTTACTCCTCACGCTTCCTCACCTCTCATCCCTCATCATCGCTGACTCCTCACCATCGCTGACTCCTCACCACTCACCACCCTCACCCTTCACTCCTGACCAAACCTGAACCCTCACCCGTCACCATTCCCAAACCACCACCCGTCACCAACCGTGACCCCTCACCAACCCTGACCCCTCATCATCGATGACCTCTCAGCAATGCTGACACCCCTCACTCCTCAGTATCCCTCACCATCTCTGACCCCTCACTATCCCTCACACCTCAATAACACTCACCCCTCACCATCCCTGACTGCTCAACCCTCACCCTTCACCCTCTCTCACCAACCCTGACACCTCACCTCTTACCATCCCTGACCCCTCACCTCCCACCCCCAACTCACCATCCCTGACCCCTCAATTCTCACCATCCCTGACTGCTCAATCCTCCCCATTCACCATCTCTCACCATCCCTGACCCCTCACCCCTCAGCAAACATGACCCACACCCCTCAACAATCCAAACCCCTCAACTCTTAGCATCCCTGATCTCACCCCTCACCATCTCTGACACCTCACCACCCATCATTCCTGACCACTGAATATCCCTGACCCTTCACTCCTCACCTACCCTGACCCCTGACCCATCACCCCTCAGTCCTGACCATCCCTCACCATGCCTCACCATCCCTGACCTCTCACCCCTCACCAACCCTGACCCCTCACCCTTCACCAACCCTAACCCCTCACCCCTCACCAACCCTAACCCCTCACCCACCCTGACCCCTGACCCCTCACCCCTCACCAACCCTGACCCCTCACTCCTCACCAACCCTGACCCCTCACCCCTCACCAACCCTGACCCCTCACCCCTCACCAACCCTGACCCCTCACCCCTCACCAACCCTGACCCCTCATGACCATTTCTGACCCATCACGACAGCGCAGAGTCACTGAGCAGAGACTGATAGCCAAGTTCCACACACATGAGGACGGTCTCAACAGGGATCTCGGGTTCATGTCACACTATCTGTAACCCCCATGACCTTGCCTGACCCCCTCACCATCTCTGACTCACAAGAAACATGATGAAAAGAAGCCGTACGCTGTTCAGAAAGCTGATCTGATAAACATGGTTCAGCAGTTCCAGGCAGAGAGAACGACACTAGCTCGGAGTAAAAACCCTTTCATCATGGACTTGTCCTGTTCATTGCAGTCTGCTAACAATGTTTACCTTGTGAATGGAGTCCCTTATTGGTGGGGATGTGAAATCTCTACTTCACATTTATGGCTATTTTATAAACCCTCACTTACTGGGCTGTCTGGAGACAATCCACATCTCTTTAACCTGGGGCTTAACCCTCTCTCCACTCACACTGTCTGTATCTTTAAGAATTGAATAGCAGGTTCGTTGTAAAGCCTCCCATTCGAATCAGTAATCTGGAAACTGTCTGTGCTGTTCTCTGCTCTGTCTGAGAGCCAAACTCTCCATTCACCTGACCAAGGGACAAACCCCGAAAGCTTGTGAGTTTATTATCAAATCAATCGGTTGGATTTAAACCTGGTGTCAGACTTTTACTGTGTTTACCCCAGTTCAACACCCACATCTCCACACCCTGACCCCCCTCACCACCCCTCAGCCTTCACCATCTCTGACTCCCCAGCCCTCTCCAAACGTGACCCCTCACCATCCCTGACCTCTGACCCCTCACCATCCCTGACTCCTGTCCCTCACCATCCCAGACCATTCACTATCTCTGACCCCATCATCCCTGATCCCTCACCATCACTAACCCCTCACCCCTCACCCCTCACCCTCCCTGACCCCTCACCAAAACCTGATCCTTCACCATTCCTCACTCCTCAGCATCCCTCACCCCTCACCATTCCTCACCCCTCAGCATCCCTCACCCCCTCAGCATCCCTCACCCCCTCAGCATCCCTCACCCCCTCACCGTCCCTCACCCCTCACCGTCCCTCACCCCTCACTGTCCCTCACGCCCTCAGCATCCCTCACCCCTCAGCATCCCTCACCCCTCACCATCCCTCATCCCCTCACCATCCCCACCCCTCACCCCTCACCCTCACCATCCCCACCCTCACCATCCCTCACCATCCCACCCCTCACATCCCTCACCCCTCACCGCCTCACCCTCACCCCTCACCATCCCACCCTCCCATCCCTACCCCTCACCGTCCACATCCCTCACCCCTCACCGTCCCTCACCCCACCCCTCACATCCCTCACCCCTCCCCGTCCCTCACCCCTCACCATCCCTCACCCCCTCACCTTCCCTCACCCCTCACCACCCCTCACCCCCTCACCCTCACCCCTCACTGTCCCTCACCCCTCAGCATCCCTCACCCCCTCACCTTCCCTCACCCCTCACCATCCCTCACCCCCTCACCATCCCTCACCCCTCACCATCACTGACTCCTCACCATCCCTCACACCTCACTCCTCACCATCCCTCACCCCCTCACCATCCCTCACCCCATCACCATCCCCATCCCGCACCCCCTCACCATCGTCACCCCCTCACCATCACTAACTCCTCACCATCACTGACCTCTGACCCCTCACTATACCTGACCTCTGACCATCCATAACCTCTCACCGTCACTGACTCCTGAACCTTCACCATCCCTGACCCCTCAACACCCCTGACCCCTCACCCCTTCCCCCTCACCATCCCTGACACCTCACCCCTCACCATCCCTCACCCCCTCACCTTCCCTACCCCCTCACCATCCCTCACCCCTCACCATCCCTCACCCCCACCATCCCTCACCCCCTCACCATCCCTCACCCCCTCACCTTCCCTCACCCCCTCACCATCCCTCACCCCTCACATCCTCACCCCTCACCCTCACCATCACTGACTCCTCACCATCCCTCACACCTCACTCCTCACCATCCCCACCCCCTCACCATCCCTCACCCCATCACCATCCCCATCCCGCACCCCCTCACCATCGTCACCCCCTCACCATCCCTGACCCCTTAACCTTCACCAACCCTTATCCCTCACCACCCCGACCCCTCACCCCTCACCAACCCAGACCCCACACCATCCCTGACCCCTCACCTCTCACCAACGTGACCCCTCACCGTCTCTGCTCGGTATTCCATCAGCATCCCTGACCCCTCACCAACCCTCAACCTTCACATCCCTCACCCCTCACCATTTCTGACCCCTCACCCCTCACCATTTCTGACCCCTCACCCCTCACCATTTCTGACCCCTCACCCCTCAGCAACTGTGTCCTCTCACCATCCCTGATACCTCACCATCTCTCGACCCTCACTAACCTTGAACCCTCACCCATCACTATACCTAACCCCTCACACCTCACCAATACTGACCCCTCACTATCCCTTACCCCTGACCCCTCACCATCGCTGATCGCTCACAAACACTGACCCTTCATCCCTCACCAAACCCGACCCCTCAGCCCTCACCATCACTGACCTTTCACCCCTCACCATCCCTGACCCCTCACTCCTTACAATTCCTGACCCTTACGGTTCCTGATCCCTCAGCCCTCAGCAACATCAACACCTCACTCCTCACCATCCCTGACCCCTGACCCCTCACCAACCCTGACCCCTCATCTATCACCTTCCCTCGCCAATTCTGACCCTTCACCATCCATCTCCTCAACCCAACATTATCCGTGACCCTCACTCCTCAAATCCCTGACCCCTCACTCCTCATGAACCCTGACCCTCACCCCTCATGAACCCTGACCCTCACTCCTCATGAACCCTGACCCTCACTCCTCATGAACCTGACCTTCATTCCTCATGAACCCTGACCCTCACTCCTCATGAACCCTGACCCTCACTCTTCATGAACCCTGACCCTCACTCTTCATGAACCCTGACCCTCACTCCTCATGAACCCGGACCTTCATTCCTCATGAACCCTGACCCTCACTCTTCATGAACCCTGACCCTCACTCTCCATGAACCCTGACCCTCACTCCTCATGAACCCTGACCTTCATTCCTCATGAACCCTGATCCCTCACCATCCCTGACTCCTGACTCCTCACCATCCCAGGCCCAGCTACCCTCATCACACCTCACCCCTCACCATCCCTGACCCCTCACCCCTCACCATCCCTGACCCCTCACCCCTCACCATCCCTGACCCCTCAGCCCTCACCATCCTCTCCCCACCCCACACCATTCCTGTGCTTCACCCTTTACCATCACTGATCCGTCACCCCTCACCAACCCTGACCACTGACCCTCTCCATCCCTGACCCTTCATCTCTCACCATCCCTGACCCCTCACCGCTCACTAACCCTGACCCTCTCAGCAGCAATCATCCCTGACCCCTCACCCCTCACCATCCCTGAGCCCTCACCATCCCTGAGCGCTCACCCCTCACCCCTCACCATCCCTGAGCCCTCACCATCCCTGAGCCCTCACCCCTCACCATCACTGACCCCTCACCATTTCTGACCCCTCATTCCTCACCATGTCTGAACACTCACCTCTCTCCATCACCATACTTCACCAACCCTGACTCCTCACCCCTCACCATCCCTGATACCTCACCCCTCACCCCTCACCATCCCTGACCCTGACCCCTCACCATCCCTCACCCCTCACCACTCACCATACCTAACCCTTTACCCCTCACCATCCCTGACCCCTCACCTCTCACCATCCCTCACCCCTCACCTCTCACCATCCCTGACCCCTCACCTCTCACCATCCCTGACACCTCACCATCACTATCCCTGACCCCTCACCCCTCACAAATCTTGACCCCTCACTATCCCTGACCTGTTAGCCCTCAGTATCTCAGAAGCCTTACAATCCCTGAATCCTCAATTCTCAACATCCCTGACCCCTCACCCTTCAACATCCCCAATCCCTCACTATCCGCAAAGCCTCACCTCCTCAGCAATCCTGACTCCTTACCCTCACTATCCCTGACCCCTCAGCCGCTCTATCCCTGACCTGTTAGCCCTCAGTATCTCTGAAGCCTCACAATCCCTCAATCCTCAACATCCCTGACCCCTCACCCTCACTATCCCTGACCCCTCAACATCCCTGACCCTTCACCCTCACTATCCCTGACCCCACAACATCCCTGACCCTTCACCCTCACTATCCCTGACCCCTCACCATCCCTGACCCTAACCCCTCACTATCCCTGACCCCTCACCATCCCTGACCCCTCACTCTCCCCATACCTGACCCCCTCACCCCTCACCATTCCTGACCCACCACTCATTACCATCACTGACCCCTGACCTCTCACCAACTCTGACTCCTCATCATCCCTGACACCTCATCCCTCACCATCCTAGACCACCACTGCTGACCCCTCACCCTCCCCATCTCTGACCCTTGACCAAACCTGACCCTTCACCCCCTTACCACTTCTAACCTCTCACTCCTCACTATCTCTGACCTCTCACTGCTTCCATCCCTCACTAACCCTGACCCCTTACCCTGCACCATGTCTGACACCTCATCAAACCCTCACCCCTCACTATCCCTGACCCCTCAGCCTCTCCTTCGTGGGGCCCTCACCCCTCACTATCCTTCACCATCCCTGACCCCTCACCACCCCTGACCCCACAGCATCTCTGACCCCTCACCCCTTATCATCCCTCAACAATCCTGACCCCTCACCCCTCACCAGCCCCGATTCATCACCCTCACCATCCCTGAGCCCTCACCAACCCCTCACCCCTCACCATTCTTTATCCCTGACCCCTCACCCCACATTATTCCTGATCTCTCACCCCTCACCATCCTTGACCCCTCACCCCTCCTGTCCCTGACCCCTGACCCCTCATCATCCCTGACCCCCCCACTTCTCACCCTCCCTGACCTTTCACCCCTCACCAACCCTCACCCCTCACTATCATTATCCCCTCACTCCTTATCCTCGCTGAACCCTCAACATCCCCTACCCCTGACCCTTCAGCATCCCCGACCCCTCCCCAACCCTGACCGCTCCCCATCCTTCACACCTCAATCCTCACCATCCCTCACCTCTCACCCCTCCCCATCCCTGACCCCTCCCCATCCCTGACCCCTCACCATCCCTGACCCCGACCCCTCACCCCACAGCCCTCACCATCCTTGACCCTTCACCATCTCTGACCCTCACCTCTCACTGACCCTGACCCCTCACCCCTAACAAACCTTGACCCCTCACAATCTCTGACCCCTCAATCTTCAACATCCCTGAATCCTTATCCCTCATAAACCCTCATCCCTCACTATCCCTGACCCCTCACCATCCATGAACCCTCACTCCTCACAACTGTGACCCCTCACCAAGCCCAACTCCTCACCCCTCACCATTTTTGATGCCTCACCATCACTGACTCCTCACCATCCTTGTCTCATCACCATCCCTGACCCCTCACCCCTCACCAACCCTGACCACTCACCATCTCTGACCTCTCACCAAGCCTGAGCCCTCACCATCCCAGACCCCTCACCCATCACCATCTCTGACTCCTGAAGCCTCACCAACCCTGACCCCTCACAACTCACCATCCCTGACCCCTCACCAACCCTGACCTCACATAACTCACCATCCATGACCCCTCAACTCTCACCGTCATTGACTCTTCACCCCTCAACATCGCTGACCCTTCATCTATCTGACCCGTCACCTTCACTGACCCCTCACCCCTCATCAAACTTGACACATCATCCCTCACCATCCATGACCCCTGACCTTCACCGTCTCTGACCCCTCACCCCTCACAATCCATGGCCCTTCACCCTCATGAACCCTGACTCTTTACTATTCCCGACCCCTCAACCAAAACCATCCCAGCCCCTCACCTCTCACCAACCCTGATCCCTCACTGCTCTCCATCCCCCTAAGCAGCCCTGACCCCTGACCCCTCACCATCCCTGACCTCTTACCCTTCACCATCACTGACCGATTACCCTCACCATCTCTAACCAACCATAACTCCTCACCCCTCACTGTCTCTGACCCCCTCAGCCCTCACCATCCCAGACCCTTCACCAGACCTGACATCTCACCCCTCACTATCCCTGAGCCCTCACTGTTCCTGACCCCTCACCATCTCTGACACTTCATCCTCTGCATCACTGACTCCTCACACCTCACCATCCCTGACCCCTGACCCTTCACCATCCCTGACCCCCTCACCATCCTTGACTCCTAACCCCTCACCATCCCTGACCCCTGACCCCTCACCATCCCTGACCCCTGACCCTTCACCATCCCTGACCCCCTCACCATCCTTGACTCCTAACCCCTCACCATCCCTGACCCCTGACCCCTCACCATTGCTGTGTCCTCACACCGCGCTTCTGTGACCTTTACTTCTCACCATCCTTGACCCTCTACCCCTCACCATCCCGAATCCCTCACCCTCACCATCTATGCCCCTCACCATCACTATCGCTGACCCCAAACCCTCAGCGTCCCTGACACCTCATCATCCCTGACCCCTGGCCCGCAGACATCTTGGGACCCTAAGGGTCAATTCAGCCTGGCCAATCCACTTCTCGTACACATCTTGGCACACTGAGGGGAATTTAGCCTGGCTAATCCACATCTCAGATCACTCTCTGGGTGGGGGAGGGGAGTGGAGACAGATCATTCTCTGGGTGGGGGAGGTGAGTGAGGTCAGATCATTCTCTGGGTTGTGGAGGGGAGTGAGGTCAGATCATTCTCTGGGTGGGGGAGGTGAGTGAGGTCAGATCATTCTCTGGGTGGGGGAGGGGAGTGAGTTCAGATCATTCTCTGGGTGGTGGGGGCGAGTGATGTCAGATGATCCTCTGGGTAGGGGGAGGGGATTGAGTTCAGATCATTCTCTGGGTGGGGGAGGGGAGTGAGGTCAGATCATTCTCTGGGTGGGGGAGGGGAGTGAGGTCAGATCATTCTCTGGGTGGGGGAGGGGAGTGAGGTCAGATCATTCTCTGGGTGGGGGAGGGGAGTGAGGTCAGATCATTCTCTGGGTGGGGGGGGAGGGAGGTCAGATCATTCTCTGGGTGGGGGAGGGGAGTGAGGTCAGATCATTCTCTGGGTGGGGGAGGGGAGTGAGGTCAGATCATTCTCTGGGTGGGGGAGGGGAGTGAGGTCAGATCATTCTCTGGGTGGGGAAGGCGAGTGAGGTCAGATCAATGTCTGGGTTGGGGGTGGGGAGTGAGGTCAGATCATTCTCTGTGTGGGGGTGGGGCAAGAGGACAGATGATTCTCTGCGTGGGGGACGGGAGTGAGATCAGATCATTCTCTGTATGGGGGTGGGGCAAGAGGACAGATCATTCTCTGGGTGGGGTAGGGGAGTGAGGTCAGACCCTTCTCTGGGTGGGGAAGTGGTGTGAGGTCAGATCACTGTCTGGGTGGGGGAGGGGAGAGAGGTCAGATCATTCTCTGGGTGGGGGAGGGGAGTGAGGTCAGATCATTCTCTGGGTGGGGGAGGGGAGTGAGGTCAGATCATTCTCTGGTGGGGAGGGGAGTGAGGTCAGATCATTCTCTGGGTGGGGGAGGGGAGTGAGGTCAGATCATTCTCTGGGTGGGGGAGGGGAGTGAGGTCAGATCATTCTCTGGGTGGGGGAGGGGAGTGAGGTCAGATCATTCTCTGGGTGGGGGAGGGGAGTGAGGTCAGATCATTCTCTGGGTGGGGGAGGGGAGTGAGGTCAGATCATTCTCTGGGTGGGGTAGGGGAGTGTGGTCAGGTCATTCTCTGGGTGGGGTAGGGGAGTGAGGTCAGATCATTCTCTGGGTTGGGGGAGGGTGGTGAGGTCAGTTGATTTCATTGGGTTGGGGGTGGGGAGTGAGGTCAGATCATTCTCTGGGTGGGGGAGGGGAGTGAGGTCAGATCATTTTCTGGGTGGTGTCTGGAGTGAGGTCAGAATTGCCCCTTTGTTTCCCAAAGTGTGTAAATGTGGTGGATTGTCCAGGCTAAACTGCCCCTTACCATCCCTAAATATGGATATTAAGTGTATTTGCAATGCTAATTTGTCCCGTAGTGTCCAAAGATGTTTACGAGAGCTGAATTGGTCATGCTATATTCTGATCTGATTCCCAAGACATGTACAAAAGGTGGACTGGCCATCCTAATCTGCCCCGTAGTGTCCCACAGTGTGTTAGTTGAGTGGATTGGCCAGTCCGAAATATCCCCTAATTGTCCCAAGATTTTTACTTAGATGGATTGGCAGTGCTAAATTGCCACTTCGGATCGCAAAATGTGTCGCTTAGATGGATTTGCCATTCTTCATTCACCTTGGTGTGCCAAGATGTGAACAAGACATGCATAGGCCAGGCTAAATTGTCCCTTATTATCCTAAGATGTGTGTGAGAGGTGGATTCGCCAGGCTAAATTGCACCTTAATTCCCACGATGTGTAGATTAGGTCGATTGGCCATGCCAAATTCATCATAGTGTGCTGAGATGTGTAGGTTGTGTGGCCATGCTACCCCTGAGTGTCCCAAGTCTATCAGATAGAGGAATTGGCAATGCTAAATTGCCTCTTAATGTCGCAAGATTTGTAGGTTGGTTGGATGGGCCATGCTAAATTGATCCTTAGTGTCCCAAGATGTGTAGATTGGATCGATTGGCCATGCCAAATTCCACATAGTGTGCTAAGACGTGTAGGTTGGGTGGATTGGCAATTCTAAATTGCTCCAAATTGTGTACAAGAGGTGGTTTAACCATCTAATTTACAGGGACACTCCTAATTGACAGGGTTGGGGGGACACTCCTAATTGACAGTGGAGGGGACACTCCTAATTGACAAGGGGGCATTGGAAAATTACAGGGTGCTCTCATAAACCCACACACATACATGCACACTCTCTCACTCTCTCACACACACCCATACACACTTACACATACACACCCCCGTACACACACACCCCCGTACACACACACATCCCCGTACACACACACACCCCCGTACACACTTGCAAACACACCCCTGTACACACTTGCAAACACACCCCCGTACACATTTGCAAACACACAATCACTCACTCCCGTGCACTCACTCATACACATAATCACTCTCAAATACACACATACTCTCACTCACACACACACAGAATCACTCACATACACACACACTCACAATCACTCATACATATGTTCAGTCTCAAATGCTCATACTCTCACTCATACACACTCACTCACACATTCACACAAACATACACACATATATGCACTCCCACACTCACACACACACACACACTCACTCACATATACACACACACTCCCACACTCTCACTCGCACACACACACATTCACAAAATCGCACTCATACACTCACTCACACTCTTATTCACACTGTCACTCACATTCACACACACACAAACACTTACACACACACACACAATTTCTCTAACACACATTCACACACACAACCACACACACACTCACAGACAATCACTTACACACTCACTCATACACATTCATTCACACACACACATACAGTCAGTCAAAAACACGCACATGAACACAAACACACTCGCACACACACCCACTCACAGAACCACAATGACATGCACTCACATAAACACACACACACACACACACACACACACACACACACACTCGTACACATTTTGGCACAATAAGATGAATTTAGACACAAAGTGAACCCAGCCAGGCCTGTGACACTGAATCAAAAAGGACAGAGTGAACCCAGCCAGGCCTGTGACACTGAATCAAAAAGGACAGAGTGAACCCAGCCAGGCCTGTGACACTGAATCAAAAAGGAGAGAGTGAACCCAGCCAGGCCTGTGACACTGAATCAAAAAGGACACAGTGAACCCAGCCAGGCCTGTGACACTGAATCAAAATGGACAGAGTGAACCCAGCCAGGCCTGTGACACTGAATCAAAAAGGACAGAGTGAATTGAAACTACACATCTTTGGATCCTAAGTGCATTTAGCACGGCCAATTCACCTGACCTACACATCTTGGGACACTGAGGGGACTTTAACGTGTCTAATTCTCCTCTCATCCACATCTTAGGACACTAAAGGAAATTTAACATGACCAATCCACCACTCGTACACATCTTGTGACACCACGGGACAATTTAGCATGGCCAAACCTACTTCTCGTACATATCTTGGACACTAAGATGAATTTAGCATGGCCAATTAACCAAACCTACACATTTTTAGACCTAAGGGACAATTTATCCACTCTAACCTACACACTTTGGGACAGCAGGGGGAATTTAGCCTGGCCAATCCGCCTAATTACATAACTTGGAATATTAAGGTGCAGTTTAAGCGATTAAGCGAATTAAGGGTTATAGGGAGCAAGCGGGTAAGTGGAACTGATCCACTTCAGATCAGCCATGATCTTATTGAAGGGTCAATCCATCAAACTTACACATCTGCGAACAATAAGGGGCAATTTAGTGTCACCAATATATCTTAGATATCTTGGCACATTAAGGGGAATTGTAACATGGTCAATCCACCTCTTTATGAAGCTAAAGGGCAATTTGGCTTGGGCAATCTACCTATCGTACACATCTTGGGACACTAAAGAGCAATTTAGCCTGCCAATCCAATTCATAGACATCTTCGGACACTAAAGAGCAATTTAGCCTGGCCAATCCAATTCATAGACATCTTCGGACACTAAGGAGAATTTAGCCCGGCCTATGCACCTCTCCTACACATCTTGGCACATTAAGATGAATTTATCAAGGCCAATCCACCCAAACTACACATCTTAGCACACTATGGGGAATTTGGCATGGCCAATCCATCTCTCGTACACACTTTGGGACATGAAGGGGCGATTTAGCTTCCCAAATCCCCCAGCCAATATGTCTTGGGGCATATTTAGAACATCGAATAGCACAGTACAGGCCCTTCGGCCCTCAATGTTGTGCCGAGCTTTGTCTGAACCCAAGATCAAGCTATCCCTCTCCCTATCATTCTGGAGTGCTCCATGTGCCTCTCCAATAACCGCTTGAAAGGTCCTAAAGTGTCCGACTCCACTATCACAGCAGGCAGTCTATTCCACCCCCCAACCACTCTCTGAGTGAAGAGTCTACCTCGGACATCCCTCCTATATCTCCCACCATGAACCTTATAGTTATGCCCCCCGCCCAGTAACAGCTACATCCACCCAAGGAAATAGTCTCTGCACGTCTACTCTATCAATCCCTCCCCCTCATCATCTTATAAACCTCTATTAAGTCACCTCTCATCCTCCTCCGCTCTAAAGAGAAAAGCCTCAGCTCTCAACCTTTCCTCGTGAGAACTACCTTCCAAACCAGGCAGCATCCTGGTAAATCTCCTCTGCACTCCAATGCTTCCACATCCTTCTTATAGTGAGGTGACCAGAACTGTACACAATATTCTAAATGTGGTCTCATCAAGGTCCGGTGTAGTTACAGCATAACCCCCACGGTTCTTAAACTCAAACCCCCTGTTAATAAACACTAACACACTATAAGCTTCTTCACACTCTATCCACTTGAGTGACAACCTTCAGAGATCTGTGGATATGAACCCCAAGATCTCTCTGTTCCTCCACATTCCTCAGAACCCTGCCGTTGACCCTGTAATCCAAATTTTGTCCTACCAAAATGAATCCCCTCGCACTTATCAGGGTTAAACTCCATCTGCCACTTTTCAGCCCAGCTCTGCATCCTATCAATGTCTCTTTGCAGCCTGCAAGAGCCCTCCTCCTCATCCACTACTCCACCAATCTTGGTGTCATCAGTAAATTTACTAACCCATCCTTCAGCCCCTCTTCCAAGTCATTGATAAAAATCACAAACAGCAGAGGAGCCAGCACTGACCCCGGTGGTGCACCGCTGGGAACTGGCCTCCAGTCTGTACATTTTCCCTCCATCTCCACTCTCTGCCTTCTATGAGACAGCCAGTTACTGATCCAATCGGCCAAATTTGGGACCTGTACCTGGGGTCAGGGTTCAGGTTTGAGCCTGTACCTGAGGTCAGGGTTCAGGGTTGTGATCTGTACTCAGGGTCAGGGTTCAGGGTTGGGGCCTGTACTCAGGGTCAGGGTTCAGGGTTGGGGCCTGTACTCAGGGTCAGGGTTCAGGATGAGGCCTGTACTTGGGGTCAAGTTTGGGGTCTGTTTTTGGGGTCAGGGTTTAGGGTTGGGGCCTCTTCTAGGGGTCAGGGCTCAGGGTTGGTGCTTGTACCCGGGTCAGGGTTCAGGGTTTGGGTTTGTACTCGGGGTCAGGGTTCAGGGTTGGTGCCTGTACTTGGGGTCGGCGTTCAGCGTTGAAGCCTGTACTCGGGTCAGAATTCAGGCTTAGGGCCTGTACTCAGGGTCAGGGTTCAAGGTTGAGGCCTGTGTAATCGGGGTCAGGGTTCAAGGTTGGGGCCTGTACTCGGAGTCAGGATTCAGGTTTTGGGACTGTACTCACACACTCTCTCACATACACATAGACACACGCACACTTTCTCACACATGCATTCTTTCACACAAGAATTCTCTCTCATGAACATGCTCTCTCACACACACACTATCTCACACACATGCAATCTGTCTCTCTCACACATTCTCACCCACACGCACTCTCTCTCACAAACACATTCTCTCGCAAACATACACACAAACACACGCTCTTGCACACATACACATACACACACACCCTCTCTCTCTCACACACACACACACTCCCTTACACCCATTCTCTCTCATATGCACTCTCTCATTCACACACTCTCTCACACACACACTCTCTCATACCCTCCCTCTCTCACACACACTGTCCCTGTCAAACTCTCTCTTACTCTCACACGCAGACACACACACACACACACACACTCTCTCTCTGCCCAATACACTTGGGGTCAGTTCGAGTCGTGTACTTGGTGTCAGGGTTCACGGTTTGAAGCTTATAGGGTCAGGGTTCAGGTTTGGGCCTGTACTCGGGGTCAGGGTTCAGAGTTAGGGCCTGTACTCAGGCATAGGATTCAAAGTTGGAGTCTGTACTCACACACACACACACTCTCTCTCACGTATACTATTTCTCACAGGCACTCTCTCTCTTACACATGTATTCCCTCACACACACACACTCTTTGACACACAATCGGGGTCAGGGTTCCGGGTTGGGGCCTGCACTCGGGGTCAGGGTTCAGGGTTGTGGCCTGTACTCACACATCCACTGTCACACACACACACTCTCTCTCACACATACACTCTTTCTCACATGCACTCTCTCTCTTACACATGCACTCCTTCACATGCACACTGTCTCACACACACACACACACACACACACACACACACTCCTCTCTCACTCATGTACTGTAACATACACACTCTCTCTCACACACGGATTCTCTCTCAGACACACAGTTTCTCACACATGCACTCTCCTAAACAGACATTCCATCTCTCAAACAAACACAGGTTGGGGCCTGTACTCGGGGTCAGGGTTCAGGATGGGGCCTGTACTCGGGGTCAGGGTTCAGGATGGGGCCTGTACTCGGGGTCAGGGTTCAGAGTTGGGGATTGAGGATTGAGGATTGTATTCAGGGTCAGGGTTCAGGATTCAGAATTGGAGCCCGTACTCACACATGCGCACTCACACGTGCACACTCTCTCTCTCACACACGCACTCTAGCATACTCACTCTCTCACACATGCATTCTTTCACACATAAGCTCTCTCTCACACACACACATTCTCTCACACACAAGCACTCTGTCTCTCACACATGCACTCTCTCAAACACACATTCCCCTCACACACACACACACACACACACACACATTCTCTCTCTCAGACATGCAGTCTCTCACACACACACACTCACAAATACCCTCTCACAAACATTCTCTGACATATACACACACACTCTCTCACACACACTCTACCCCACCCTTTCCTCTGGGTCAGGGTTCAGAGTGTGTCCACGGGGTTAGAGTTCAGAGCCTGTTTTCAGGGTCAGGGTTTGGGACCTATCCTCAGGGTTAGGACCCAGGGCCTCTACTCAGGATCCAGGTTTAGGTTTGGGGCCTGTACTCGGGGTCAGAGTTCAGGTTTGGGGCCTGTACTCGGGGTCAGAGTTCAGGGTTTGGGGCCTGTACTCGGGGTCAGAGTTCAGGGTTTGGGGCCTGTACTCGGGGTCAGAGTTCAGGGTTTGGGGCCTGTACTCGGGGTCAGAGTTCAGGGTTTGGGGCCTGTACTCGGGGTCAGAGTTCAGGGTTTGGGGCCTGTACTCGGGGTCAGAGTTCAGGGTTTGGGGCCTGTACTCGGGGTCAGAGTTCAGGGTTTGGGGCCTGTACTCGGGGTCAGAGTTCAGGGTTTGGGGCCTGTACTCGGGGTCAGAGTTCAGGGTTTGGGGCCTGTACTCGGGGTCAGAGTTCAGGCTTTGGGGCCTGTACTCGGGGTCAGAGTTCAGGCTTTGGGGCCTGTACTCGGGGTCAGAGTTCAGGCTTTGGGGCCTGTACTCGGGGTCAGAGTTCAGGGTTTGGGGCCTGTACTCGGGGTCAGAGTTCAGGGTTTGGGGCCTGTACTCGGGGTCAGAGTTCAGGGTTTGGGGCCTGTACTCGGGGTCAGAGTTCAGGGTTTGGGGCCTGTACTCGGGGTCAGGGTGCAGGGTTGAGGCCTATATTCGGGGTCAGATTCAGGGTTGGGACCTGTATTCGGGATCAGGGTTCAGGGTTTGGTGCCTGTAATCAGGGTCAGGTTTCAGGGTTGGGGCCTGTACTTGGTGTCAGGATTCAGGTTGGGGCCTGTAC
>JAGIQG010000178.1:22500-37500 GCA_024679065.1 Sphyrna mokarran | reverse complement strand
CACCTCAACATCTCTCATCTTCCTTGACCCATTACTGCTCACCAAATCTGACCCCTCATCCTTCATCATCCCTGACCCCTCATCCCTCACAACCCTGACCCCGCATCCCTCACAAACCCTGACTCCTGACCCCTCACCCCTCACAAACCCTGACCCCTCACCCCTCACAAACCCTGACTCCTGACCCCTCAACCCTCACAAACCCTGACACCTGATCCCTCACCCCTCACAAACCCTGACTCCTGACCCCTCACCATCCTTAAACTCTCACTGCTCACCAAAGCTGATCCCTTATCCCTCACCAAGCCTGACCTCTCACATCTCACTATCCCTTCTCCCTCACCATCCTTGACCCCTCACCTCTCACCAACCCTGACCCCTCACCTTCCCTGACCCCTCATCTCTCACCAACCCTGACCTCTTACCATCCCTGACCCCTCACCATCCCTCACCAACCCTGACTCCTCACCATCTCTGACCCCCTCACCATCCTTGACCCATCACCATCTCTGACCCCCTCACCCCTCATGATCCCTTACACCTCAATTCTCACTGACCTTGACCCCTCATCCTTAACCCCTTATACCCCATCATGCCAGATTACTCACACTTTCTTCCATCCCCTCACCATCCCTCACACCTCACCTCTCACCACTCCTCACTATCCCTTACCCCTCACCCGTCATGATCCCTCACACCTCACTATCCTTCACACCTCACCATCCCTGACTCCTCACAACCATCACTCCTCACCATCCCTGACCCCTCACCAACCGTCACTCCTCACCATCTCTCAACACCTCACCATCCCTGACCCCTCACCATCCCTCAACCCCTCACCATCTCCAACTCCTAATCCCTCACCACCTCTGACCCTTCACCATCACTGACTTCTAATCCCTCACCATCTTGGACCCCTCCCCGCCCACCATCCCAGAGCCCTCACAAACCTAACCCATCACCCCACAACAATACTGACCTCTCATCCCTCACCATTGCTGTCCCCGACCCTTCACATTGCTGACCCCTCACCATCCCTGACCCCACACCAACATTGACCCTCACCCCTCACCATCCCTCACCCCTCACCATCTCTCACCCCTCACCAAACCTGACCCTCATCAACCCTGACTCCTCACCAGCCCTGACCCCTCCACCCTCACAATCCCTGGCCTCTCAACCATCACCAATCCTGATCCCTGAACCCTCACCCCTCACCAGCCCTGACCTTCACCCTCACACATACACTGACCCCTCACCCTCACACACACACACTGACCCCTCACCAGCCCTGACCTTCACCCTCACACACACACTGACTCCTCAACATCCCTGACCCTTCATCTCTCACCATCCCTAACCCCTCACCAATTCTGATCCCTCACCCCTCACCATACCTGACCCCTCACCAACCCTGACCCATCACCATCCCTGACCCCTCACCCATCAACAAACCTGACCCCCACCCTAAACCAACCCTAAACCCTCACCATTGCTGTCCCCCGACCCTTCACCAACTCTGGCTCCTGAACCCTCATCATTCCTGACTCCTCCGTCACCCCTCACCATCGCTGACCCTCATCCATCACCTTTTACCATCTTTGACGTCTCACCCCTCAACAATCCTGACCCTCATCATCCTTCTCCATCTCTGACCCCTCACCCTTCACCATCCCCGACACCTCACCCTTCACCATCCCTGACCCCTCACCCTTCACCATCCCTGACCCTTCACCCTTTACCAATCCTGAACCCTCATCTCTCACCATCTCTGACCCCTTACCATGCCTCACTCTTCACCAGCCCTGACCCTTCATCCCTCACTATCCCTGACCTCTCACCCTTCACCAACCCTGATCTCTCATCCCTCACCACCCTGACCTCTCACCCCTCACCATCCCTGACCCCTCACCGCTCACCAGCTCCAAGCCCTCACCTCTCACCATTCCTGGCCCTGCATAATCCCTGACTCCTGACCCCTCACCATCCCTGACCCCTCGCTAAACCTGCCCCTTACCATTCCTGACTCCTTACTCCTCATGTTCCCTCACCCCTCATCATCCCTCACTATCGCTCACTCCTCACCACTCACCACCCTCACCCTTCACTCCTGACCGAACCTGAACCCTCACTGGTCACCATTCCCAAACCACCACCCATCACCAACCCTGACCCCTGACCCCTCATCATCGATGACCCCTCAGCAACGCTGACACCCCTCACTTCTCAGTATCTCTCACCCCTCACTATCCCTCACACCTCACTCCTCAATAACACTCACCCCTCACCATCCCTGACTGCTCAACCCTCACCCTTCACCACCTCTCACCAACCCTGACACCTCACCTCTCACCATCCCTGACCCCTCACCTCTCACCATCCCTGACCCCTCACCCCTCAGCAAACATGACCCACACCCCTCAACAATCCAAATCCCTCAACCCTTAGCATCCCTGATCTCACCCCTCACCATCTCTGACACCTCACCACCCATCATTCCTGACCACTGAATATCCCTGACCCTTCACTCCTCACCTACCCTGACCCCTGACCCATCACCCCTCAGTCCTGACCATCCCTCACCATTCCTCACCCTCACCATCCCTCACCTTCCCTGACCCCTCACCATACCTCACCCCTCACCATCCCTGACCCCTCACCCCTCACCAACCCTGACCCCTCACCCCTCACCAACCCTGACCCCTCACCCCTCACCAACCCTGACCCCTCACCAACCCTGACCCCTCATGACCATTTCTGACCCATCACGACAGCGCAGAGTCGCTGAGCAGAGACTGATAGTCAAGTTCCACACACATGAGGATGGTCTCAACAGGGATCTTGGGTTCATGTCACACTATCTGTAATCCCCATGACCTTGCCTGACCCCTCACCATCTCTGACTCACAAGAAACATGATGAAAAGAAGCTGTACGCTGTTAAGAAAGCTGATCTGATAAACATGGTGCAGCAGTTCCAGGCAGAGAGAACGACACTAGCTCGGAGTAAAAACCCTTTCATCATGGACTTGTCCTGTTCATTGCAGTCTGCTAACAATGTTTACCTTGTGAATGGAGTCCCTTATTGGTGGGGATGTGAAATCTCTACTTCACATTTATGGCTATTTTATAAACCCTCACTTACTGGGCTGTCTGGAGACAATCCACATCTCTTTAACCTGGGGCTTAACCCTCTCTCCACTCACACTGTCTGTATCTTTAAGAATTGAATAGCAGGTTCGTTGTAAAGCCTCCCATTCGAATCAGTAATCTGGAAACTGTCTGTGCTGTTCTCTGCTCTGTCTGAGAGCCAAACTCTCCATTCACCTGACCAAGGGACAAACCCCGAAAGCTTGTGAGTTTATTATCAAATCAATCGGTTGGATTTAAACCTGGTGTCAGACTCTTACTGTGTTTACCCCAGTTCACACCCGCATCTCCACACCCTGACCCCCCTCACCATCCCTCACCATCCCTCAGCCTTCACCATCTCTGACCCCTCACCAACACTGACCCCTCACTCCTCACCATTCCTTACCATCACTGGTGTCTGCCCCTCGCCATCCCTCACCCCTCGCCATCCCTCACCCCTCACCATCCCTCACCCCTTATCCTCGCCATCCCTGATCCCTCACCATCTCTGACCCAAATCAACCCTGACGCCTCACATCTGACCATTCCTGACCACTCAACCGTCACCATCCCTCACCCCTCACCATCCCTCACCCCTCACCATCCCTCACCCCTCACCATCCCTGATCCCTCACCCCTCACCATCCCTGATCCCTCATCCTTGACCACCGTTGACCCCTCACCCCTCACCATCCCTGACCCCTCACAATCCATGATCCCTCAACCCTCACCGTTCCTGATCCTTCAACACTCACCATTCCTAACCCCCTCACCCATCACCATCCCTGATCCCTGACCAATCCTGATCCCTCACCTCTCACCATCCCTGATCCCTGACCAATCCTGATCCCTCACCCCTCACCATCCCTGATCCCTCACCCCTCACCATTCCTGATCACTCAATTCTTACCATCTCTGACCCTTGACCTCTCACCATACCTGACCTCTCACCTCTCACCATATCTGAACCTTGACCTCTCGCCATCTCTGACTCTTCACCTCTCACAAACCCTGATCTCTCACAACTCACCATGCCTGACCCCTCACTGTCCCTGACCCCTGACCATCCCGGATGCCTGACCCTTCATTTCTTGGTCTTTTTCAATTTTATGTTGTTGTTTCATTTGTTGTTGATTTATTAGGTTTTTTCAATGTTGGGTGTTGTTGTTGGCTTTGTTGGTATTTTTCAATGGTGAGGTTGTTGTTTGGATTTGTTGGTTTTTTCAATGTTGATGTTGGTTGTTGTATTTGTTGGATTTTTCATGTTGATATTTGTTTGTTGGATTTGTTTTTGTTTTTGAATTTTGAGATGGTTGTTTGAGATGGTTGTCCAAACCACATTGCCTCGTAATGTCCCAAGATGTGTAGGTTAGGTGGATTGGCCATGACATATTGCCCCGTAGTGTGTCAAGGTTGTACAAAAGGTCGATTGTTCATGCTAAATGTGTGTCAAGGTTGTACGAAAGGTGGATTGTCCCAAGATGTTAATGAGAAATGGATTAGCCATGCCAAATTCCCCTTAGCGTCCCAAGATGTGAATGAGAGATGGATTGGCCTACCCCGTAGTGTCCCAAGATGTGTACACGTGGTTAATTGGCCAGGCTAAATTAACTTTAGTGTCCCAAGATGTGGACGAGAGGAGAATTGGACATGTTCAAATCCCTTTAGTCTCCCAACATGAATAGGTTTGGTGAATTGGCCACGCTAAATTGCACCTTTGTGTCCCAAGATGTAGGTTAGATGGATTGGCTACACTAAATTGGTCTTTAGTGTCCAAAGATGTGTTACTTTGGTTATTTGGCCAGGCTAAATTGCCACTTAATGTCCCAAGAAGTGTGAGATGTGAATTGGCCATGCTAAATTAACTTTAGCATCCAAAGATGTGGATGAGAGGAGAATTGGACATGTTCAAATCCCCTCAGTGTCCCAACATGAACAGGTTTGGTGGATTGGCCATGCTAAATGCATTTAGTGTGCAAAAATGTGTAGGTTTGGTTAATTGGCCATGTTAAAGTGCAGCTTAGTGTCCCAAGATGTTAAGTTAGATGGATTGGCCACACTAAATTGGCACTCAGTGTCCAAAGATGTGTAAGTTGGGTTGATTAGCCAGGCTATTTTGCCCCTTCGTGACACAAAAGTGTACGTTAGATGAATTGGCCTTGCTAAATTCATCTTCCTGTTCCAAGATGTGTACAAGAGGTAGGATGACCAGGCTAAATTCCCATGCGTGTCCCAAAACGTACACGAGGTGATCTGACCATGCTAGAATGCGCCTCAGTGTCCCAAGATGTGTACGAGTGCTGGATTGGCCATGCTAAATTCCCCTTAGTGTCCCAAGATGTGTGCAGGTCAGGGGTCAGGGATAATGAGGTGTCAGGAATGGTGAGGTGTCAGGGGTCAGCGATAGTGATGGTGAGGGGTATAGATGGTCAGGGGATGAGGGATTCGGGATAGTGAGGGAAAAAGGGTCAAGGATGGTGTGGAGTAAGGGGTCATGGTTAGTAAAGGATGGATGATGAGCGTCAGGGAAGGTGAGGGGTCAGAGATGGTAAGGGGTCAGGGATGGGTGGGTAATGTGAGAGGTCAGGAGTCGGATGGTGAGGAGTGAGGGGACATGTTGGAGAGAGGTGAGGGGTCAGGGATAGTGAGGTATCAGGGATAGTAAAGGCTGAGGGGTGAGGGTCAGGGATAGTGAGGTATCAGGGATCGTGAGGGGTGAGGGGTCACAGTTGGTGAGAGATGGTAAGGGGTGATTGGTCAGAGATGGTGAAGGGTGAGAGGTCAGGAAGGGTGAGGGGTCAGGAGTCAGGGATGATGAGGGATGAGGGATTCGGGATGGCGAGGGATGAGGGGTCAGGAATGGTGAGGTGTAAGGGGGCAGGGAAGGTTTGGGGTGATGATGGTGAGGGGTCAGGGATCAGAGATGGTGAGGGGTCAAGGTTGGTCAGGGGTCAGGATTGCTGAGGAGACAGGATCAGGATTGGTGAAGGGTCAGAGATGGTCAAGGGTCAGTGGTCAGGGTGGATGAGGAGTGAGGGATCAGATATGGTGAGGAGTGAGGGACAGTGAGGAGTGAGGGGACAGGATTGATGAGGAATGAGGGGTCAGGGGTGTTGAGGGGTCAAGATAGTCGAGGGCTGAGAGGTCATTATCAGTGAGGGATGGTGAGGGGTGAGGGATCAGGAATGGTGAGGGGTGAGGGATGAGGAATGGTGAGGGGTCAGGGATGGTGAGGGGTGAGGGGTCAGAGATGGTGAGGGGTCAGGGATGGTGAGGGGTGAAGGGTCAGAGATGGTGATGAGTGAGGGTCAGAAATGGTGAGGGGTCGAGGATATGGATGATGAGCAATCAAAGTTGATGAAAGATCAGGGATGGTGAGGAGTGAGGGGTCGGGGTCGGTGAGGGATGACGGTTCTGGGATGGTGAAGGGTCAGGGATGGTGAGGAGTGAGGGGTCGGGGTTGGTGAGGGATGACGGTTCTGGGATGGTGAAGGGTCAGGGATGGTGAGCTGTGAGGGTTCGTGAAGGGTGAGGGGTCGGTGAGGGGCCGGGGATGGTGAGGGGTTAGGGATGGTGAGGGGCCGGGAATGGCGTGGGGCCGGGGATGGTGAGGGGTCAGGGATGGTGAGGGTTGTGGGGTCAGGGATGGTGAGTTGTGGGGTCAGGGATGGTGAGGTGTCAGGGATGGTGAGGGTGTGGGGTCAGGATGGTGAGGGGTCAGGGAATGGTGTGGGGTCAGGGATGGTGAGGGGTGTGGGGTCAGGGATGGTGAGGGGTCAGGAATGGTGTGGGGTCAGGGATAGTGAGGGGTGTGGGGTCAGGGATGGTGTGGTGTGTGGGGTCAGGGATGGTGAGGGGTGTGGGTCAGGGACGGTGAGGGGTCAGGGATGGTGAGGGTTGTGGGGTCAGGGATGGGAGGGGTCAGGAATGGTGTGGGGTCAGGGATGGTGAGGGTTGTGGGGCAGGATGGTGAGGGTGTGGGGTCAGGGATGGTGAGGGGTCAGGAATGGTGTGGGGTCAGGGAGGTGTGGGGTGTGGGGTCAGGGATGGTGGGGGTGTGGGGTCAGGGACGGTGAGGGGTCAGGGATGGTGAGGGGTGGGGGTCAGGAATGGTGTGGGGTCAGGGATGGTGAGGGGTCAGGGATGGTGAGGGGTGTGGGGTCAGGGATGTGTGGGGTCAGGGAGTGAGGGGCGGGATGGTGAGGGTGTGGGGTCAGGGATGGTGTGGGGTCAGGGATGGTGAGGGGTCAGGGATGGTGTGGGGTCAGGGATGTTGAGGGGTCAGGGATGGTGAGGGGTGTGGGGTCAGGGATGGTGTGGGGTCAGGGATGGTGAGGGGTCAGGGATGGTGAGGGGTCAGGGATTATGAGGGGTCACGGGTCAGGAATGGTGACGGGTGTGGGATCATGGATGGTGAGAGTTGAGGGGTCAGGGTTGGTGAAGCATGAGGGGTGAGGGATGCTGAGGGGGTGAAGGGTTGGAGTTGGTAACGGGTGAGGGTTTGGGCTTGGTGGGAGTAAGTGCTCAGCATTGGTGAAGGGCCAGGGGACAGGGTGGGTCAGGGGTCAGGGATAGTGAGGCTGATGGGTCAGGTTTGGTGAGGGTGAGCGGTCAGCATTGATGAGGGGCCAGGGATGGTGAGGGATGAGTGTTTAGGGTTAATGAGGCTGAGGGGCCAAGGTTGGTGAGGGGTGAGGGGTAAAGAGTCATGGATGATGAAGGGTCAGAGGTCAGGGGATGGAGAAGGGTGAGGGTTTAGGGTTGGTGAGGAATGGTGACAAGTCAGAGGTCAGTGATGGTGAGGGGTTCAGAGGTAGTGAGAGATGAGAGGGCAGGTTGGTTAGGGGTGAAGGGACAGGAATGGTGAGGGGTGAGGTGTCAGGGTTGTTGAGGGGTGAGGGATCATGATTTGTAAGGGGTCAGAGTTGTTGAGGGATGAGGGATCAGGATCGGTAAGGGGTCAGGGTTGTTGAGGGGTGAGGGATCAGGATCGGTAAGGGGTCAGGGTTGTTGATGGATGGTGAGGAGTGAAGGATCAGAGGTGGTGAGGGATCAGCGTTAGTGAGGAACCAATGATGGTGAAGGGTCAGGGATGGTCAGAGGTCAGGGACAGTGAGGGGTCAGGCATGGTGAATTGTGAGGGGTCAGGCATGGTGAGGGGTGAAGAGTCAGGGTTGGTGAGGGCAGGGGGTCAGGGGTCAGGGTTGTTGAGGGGTCAGGGACATTGAGGGGATGAGCGATCAGAGACAGTGAGGGGTGAGGTTTCAGAAATGGTGAAGGATGAGGGGTCAGGGTTGGTACAGGGTGAACAGTCGGGGATTGTGAGGGGTGAAGGGTCAGGGATGGTGAAGGGGTCAGCGTTGGTGAGGGTTGAGGGGTCAGGGTTGTTGATTGGTGAGGGATCAGGATCGGTAAGGGGTCAGGGTTGTTGATGGATGGTGAGGAGTGGAGGATCAGAAGTGGTGAGGGATCAGCGTTAGCGAGCGGTCAATGATGGTGAAGGGTCAGGGATGGTCAGAGGTCAGAAACAGTGAGGGGTCAGGGATGGGGAGGGTCAGGGGTCAGGGTTGTTGAGGGGTCAGGGATATTGAGGGGTGAGCGATCAGAGACAGTGAGGGGTCAGGCATGGTGAGAGGTGAGGGGTCAGGGATGGGGAGGATCAGGGGTCAGGGACATTGAGGGGTGAGCGATCAGAGACAGTGAGAGGTGAGGTTTCGGAAATGGTGAAGGATGAGGGGTCAGGGTTGGTGTGGGGTGAACAGTCGGGGATTGTGAGGGGTGAAGGGTCAGGGATGGTGAGGGGTCAGCTTTGGTGAAGGATGGTGAGGAGTGAGGGATCAGAGTTGGTGAGGGGTCAATGATGGTGAAGGGTCAGGCGTAAAGGATGGTTAGAGGTCAGGGACTGTGAGGGGTCAGGAATGGTGAATTGTGAGGGGTCAAGATTCAGGAATGGTGAGGGGTCAGGGATGGGGTGGGGTCAGGGATGGTGAGGGGTCAGAGGTCAGGAATGGCGACGAGTCAGATTTGGTGAGGGGTGAGGGGTCAGGGTTGGTGCAGGGTGAATGGTCAGGGATTGTGAGAGGTGACTGGTGAGTGATGAGGGGTCAGGGTTGGTGAGGGGGTCAGAGATGATGAGGGATGTCGAGTCAGGGATGGTAGGGGTTAGGGATGTTGAGGGGTCAGGGTTGGTGAGGGATGAGGAGTCTGGCTTGGTGCAGGGTGAAGGGTCAGGGATCATGATGGGTCAAGAATCAGGGATGGTGAGGGGTGAGGTGTCAGCGATGGTGAGACTTGCACTGTCAGGGATAGGAAAGGTCAGGGGTCAGGATTTGTGAGGGCTGAGGGGTCAGAGATGCAGTCTGGTGAGAGGTCAGGGGTGAAGAAGAAGCGGGGTCAGGGATGGTGAGTGGTCAGGAATGGTGAGATATGAGGGTCAGAGTTGGTCAGTGTTCAGTGATGGTGAGGGTTGAAGGATCAGGAATGGTTCGCAGTGAGGGGTTAGTGATGGTGAGGGATCAGGGATGATGGGGTCAGAGATGGTGATGGGTCAGGGGTCAGGGATAGTGAATGGTCTGGGATGGTGAGGGACAAGGAGTCATGGATGGTGAGGGGTCAGAGGTCAGGGATGGTTAGGGCTGAGGAATGGTAAGGAGTCAGAGATGCTGAGGGGTCAGGGATGATGAGGAGTGAGAGGTCAGGGTTGGTGAGGAGTGAGAGATGGTGAGAGGTCAGGTTGGTGAGAGGTCAAGTTTGGTGAGGGGTCAGGTTTGGTGAGGGGCGAGGGGTCAGGTTTGGTGAGGGGTCAGGTTTGGTGAGGGGTGAGGGGTCAGGTTTGGTGAGGGGTGAGGGGTGAGGGGTCAGGTTTGGTGAGGGTGGGGAATGATGGTTGTTGATGAATTGTGAGGAGTCAGGGATCAGAGATGGTGAGGGATGAGAGGTCAGGGATGGTAAGGGTTGAGGAGTCAGGGATGGTGAAGGATCAGAGATTGTGACGGATGTGTGGCCAAGGTTGGCGAGGAGTGAGGGGTCAGGGATAGTGAGGGTTGAGGAGTCTGGGTTGGTGAGGAGTGAGGGATGGTGACAGATGAGGGGTCAGCGATGGTGGGGGATGAGGGGTCAGCGATGGTGGGGGATGAGGGGTCAGGGATGGTGAGGGGTCAGTGTTGGTGAGGGATCAGGGACAGTGAGGGGTCAGACATGGTGAGCTGGGAGAGATCAGGGTTTGTGAGGGGTGAGGAGTCAGAGATGGCGAGGGATGGTGAGAGGTGAGGGGTCAGGGATGGTGAGGATAAGGGGTCAGGGTTGGTGAGGAGTCAGGGTTTGTGAGGGGTGAGGGGTCACAGATGGTGAGTGATGAGGGGTCACAAATGGTGAGGGGTCACAAATGATGAGTGTGAGGGGTGAGGGATCAGGGTTGGTGAGGTGTAAGGGGTTGTACCATGTCAACGGTCAGGGATTGCGAGGGGTCAGGGATTGCGAGGGGGTGAGTGGTGATGGATGGTGAGTGATCAGGGATAGTGAGGTGTGAGGGATGATGAGTGATGTGGGGCCAGGGTTGGTGGGTGTTCAGGGGTCAGGGATGATGAGGGGTCAGGAATGGTGAGGGGTGAGTGTTCAGGGTTGGTAAAGTGTGAGGCATGGTGAGGGGTCAGGAAAGGTGAGATATGGTGAGGGGTATGGAATGTGAGGGCTCAGGGTTGGTGAAGAGTGAGGCATGAGGGATGGTGAGGGTGAGGGATGGTGAGGGATAGTAATGGGTCAGGAGAGGTGAGGAGGGAAGGGTCAGGGTTGTTCAGTGGTCAGGAATGGTGAGGAGTGAGAGGTCAGCGTTGGTGAGGAGTGAGAGGTCAGCGTTGGTGAGGAGTGAGAGGTCAGGATTGGTGAGGGGTGAGGGTTCAGGTTGTGAGGGATGGTGAGGGGGTGAGGGATGGTGAGGGGATGAGGGATGGTGAGGGATGGTGAGGGGGTCGGGGTGTGGAGATGCGGGTGTTGAACTGGGGTAAACACAGTAAGAAGTCTGACACCAGGTTTAAATCCAACCGATTGATTTGATAATAAACTCACAAGCTTTCGGGGTTTGTCCCTTGGTCAGGTGAATGGAGAGTTTGGCTCTCAGACAGAGCAGAGAACAGCACAGACAGTTTCCAGATTACTGATTCGAATGGGAGGCTTTACAACGAACCTGCTATTCAATTCTTAAAGATACAGACAGTGTGAGTGGAGAGAGGGTTAAGCCCCAGGTTAAAGAGATGTGGATTGTCTCCAGACAGCCCAGTAAGTGAGGGTTTATAAAATAGCCATAAATGTGAAGTAGAGATTTCACATCCCCACCAATAAGGGACTCCATTCACAAGGTAAACATTGTTAGCAGACTGCAATGAACAGGACAAGTCCATGATGAAAGGGTTTTTACTCCGAGCTAGTGTCGTTCTCTCTGCCTGGAACTGCTGCACCATGTTTATCAGATCAACTTTCTTAACAGCGTGCGGCTTCTTTTCATCATGTTTCTTGTGAGTCAGAGATGGTGAGGGGGTCAGGCAAGGTCATGGGGGTTACAGATAGTGTGACATGAACCCAAGATCCCTGTTGAGACCATCCTCATGTGTGTGGAACTTGGCTATCAGTCTCTGCTCAGCGACTCTGCGCTGTCGTGATGGGTCAGAAATGATCATGAGGGGTCAGGGTTGGTGAGGGGTCAGGGGTCAGGGTTGGTGAGGGGTGAGGGATGGTCAGGACTGAGGGGTGATGGGTCAGGGGTCAGGGTAGGTGAGGGGTGAAGGGTCAGGGATATTCAGTGGTCCGGAATGATGGGTGGTGAGGTGTCAGAGATGGTGAGGGGTGAGATCAGGGATGCGAAGGGTTGAGGGATTTGGATTGTTGAGGGGTGTGGGTCATGTTTGCTGAGGGGTGAGGGGTCAGGGATGGTGAGGGGTGAGGGGTCAGGGATGGTGAGAGGTGAGATGTCAGGGTTGGTGAGAGATTGTGAAGGGTGAGGGTTGAGCAGTCAGGGATGGTGAGGGGTGAGTGTTATTGAGGAGTGAGGTGTGAGGGATAGTGAGGGGTGAGAGATACTGAGAAGTGAGGGGTGTCAGCGTTGCTGAGGGGTCATCGATGATGAGGGGTCAGGGGTCAGGGTTGGTGATGGGTGGTGGTTTGGGAATGGTGACCAGTGAGGGTTCAGGTTCGGTCAGGAGTGAACGGTGAGGGTGGTGAGTGGTGAGGAGTGAGCGATAGTGAGGGATGATGAGGGGTGAGGGAGCATGAGGAGTAAGGAGTCAGGAATGTTAAGGGGCAGGTTTAGCGAGGGGTCAGGGATGGTGAGGGGTCAGGAGTCAGGGATTGTGCAGGGCCAGGAATGGTGAGAGGTGAGGGCTTGGAGCTGGTGAGTGGTGAGAGGTCAGGGATGGTGAGGGGTGAGGGGTCAGGGTGGTGAGGGATGAGAGATCAGGGTTGGTGAAGGGTGAGAGGTCAGGGATAGTGAGGGATGAAGGGTCAGGGCTGGTGAAGAGTGAGGCATGGTAAGGGGTCAGAGATGGTGAGAGATGAGGGTTCAGGATTGGTGAAGGGTGAAGGGTCAGGGATGGTGAAGGGTGAGGGGTCAGGGATGGTGAAGGGTGAGGTGTCGGGGATGGTGAAGGGTGAGGGGTCAGAGATGGAGAAGGATGATGAGGGTCAGGATTGTTGAGGGGTGAGACGTCAAAGATGGTAAAAGGTGATGGATGAGGGTCAGCGATGGTGAGGGGTGACGGGGGAGTCAGGAATGATGAGGGTTCAGGAGCCAGAGTTGGTGAAGGGTCGGGGGATAGCAATGGTGAGGGTTTAGGGTTGGTTTAGGGTGAGGGGTCAGGTTTGTTGATGGGTGAGGGGTCAGGGATGGTGATGGGTCAGGGTTGGTGAGGGGTCAGGTATGGTGAGGGGTGAGGGATCAGAGTTGGTGAGGGGTTAGGGATGGTGAGAGATGAAGGGTCAGGGATGTTGAGGAGTCAGTGTGTGTGTGAGGGTGAAGGTCAAGACTAGTGAGGGGTGAGGGTTCAGGGGTCAGGATTGGTGATGGTTGAGAGGCCAGGGATTGTGAGGGTGGAGGGGTCATGGCTGGTGAGGAGTCAGGGTTGATGAGGGTCAGGTTTGGTGAGGGGTGAGAGATGGTGTGGGGTCAGGGATGGTGAGGGGTCAGCAATGTGAAGGGTCGGGGACAGCAATGGTGAGGGATGAGAGGTCAGTATTGTTGTGGGGTGATGGGTTAGGTTTGTGAGGGCTCTGGGATGGTGGGCGGGGAGGGGTCCAAGATGGTGAGGGATTAGAAGTCAGTGATGGTGAGGGGTCAGAGGTGGTGAGGGATTAGGAGTTGGAGATGGTGAGGGGTTGAGGGAAGGTGAGGGGTCAGGGATGGTGAGGTGTTGAGAGATGGTGAGGAGTGACGGTTGGTGAGGGGTCAGGGATGGCGAGGAGTGATGGTTGTGACGAGTCAGGGATGGTGAGGTGTGAGGGATCATGATGGGTGAGGGGTAAGGGATAGTGAGGAGTGGTGAGAGGTGAGGTGTGAGAGATGGTGAGGGGATGGAAGAAAGTGTGAGTAATCAGGCATGATGGGGTATAAGGGGTTAAGGATGAGGGGTCAAGGTCAGTGAGAATTGAGGTGTGAGGGATCATGAGGGGTGAGGGGGTCAGAGATGGTGATGGGTCAAGGATGGTGAGAGGGTCAGAGATGGTGAGGAGTCAGGGTTGGTGAGGGATGGTGAGGGGTCAGGGATGATGAAGGATGAGGGGTCAGATTTGATGAGCAGTAATGGGTCAGGGAAGATGAGAGATGTTGAGGTGTGAGGGGCGAGGGATGGTGAGGGGTAGTGAGAGATGGTGAGGTGTGATGGGCGTGAGGGGTCAGGGATGGTGAAGGGTGGACAGTCAAAGTTGTTGAGGGTTGGTGAGGGGTGAAAGGTCAGGGATGGTGAGTGGTGAGGGATGAGGAGTCAGAGATGGTGAGGGGTGATGGGTCAGGGATGGTAAGTGATGAGGGTTGAGGGGTCAGAGATGCTGAGGATTGAGAGATGAGGAGTGTTGAGAGGTGAAAGGTTAGGATTGGAGAGGGATGGTGAGGGGTGAGGAGGTAGGCATGCTGAGGGGTCTGGTATGAGGGATGGTGAGAGATGAGGGTGAAGGGTCAGAGATGGTGAAGTGTGAGGGATCAGGGTCGGAATAGTGAGGGGTGAGGGTCCAGGAATGGTGAGTGGTGACGGGTCTGGTTTGGTGAGGGGTGAAGAGATAGGAATGGTGAGCGGTGAGGTGTCAGGGTTGGTGAGGGCTCAGGGATGGCGAGGGGTAGGGCTCAGGGTTGGCGAGGGGTGAGGGCTCAGGGATGGCGAGGGGTAAGTGGTTACGGATGATGCCAGGTCGAGGAGATGGATGGTGAAGGATCAGAATTGGCGAGGGAAGGTGATGGATGAGTGATGAGAGGTGGTGAGGTGTGGGGGG
Organism: Sphyrna mokarran; assembly: GCA_024679065.1. Taxonomy (NCBI): domain Eukaryota; kingdom Metazoa; phylum Chordata; class Chondrichthyes; order Carcharhiniformes; family Carcharhinidae; genus Sphyrna; species Sphyrna mokarran. Next base: position 22,900 of record JAGIQG010000178.1, on the reverse strand, counting down.
GTCAAGGATGGTGAGAGATGGGGGCAGGTTTGGTGAGGGGTGAGGGCTCAGAGATGATGAGGAGTGAGGGTTCAGAGATGGTGAGGAGTGAGGTGTCAATGTTGCTGAGGGCTGAGGGGTCAGGAACGTAAGGATCAGGAATCGTAAGAGGTGAGGGGTCAGTGATGGTAAGGGTGAGGGGGGTTAAGGGGTCAGGCTTGGTGACGGATGATCGGTGAGAGATGGTGAGGGGTGACACGGCAGGGATGGTGAGGTGTCAGAGGTCGGAATGGTGAGGGGTCAGGGTCGGTGAGGGGTCAGGAGTCAGAGATGCTGAGGGGTCAGGGTTGGTGAGGTATGGTGATGGGTGAGGGGTGAGCAGTCAGAAATAGTGAGGGATGAGAGGTCAAGGATGATGCTG
>JAGIQG010000178.1:0-17500 GCA_024679065.1 Sphyrna mokarran | reverse complement strand
GGCCCAAACCCAGAATCCTGACTCTGAGTACAGACCCCAACCCTGAACCCTGACCCCAAGTACAGGCCCCAAGCCCTGAATCCTGACTCTGACTACAGGCCTCAGCTCTGAACCCTGACCCTGACTACAGGCCTCAGCTCTGAACCCTGACCCTGACTACAGGCCTCAATTCTGAACCCTGACCCCGAGTACAGGCCCAAACTCCGAACCCTGAATCCTGACCCTGAGTACAGGCCCAAACTCTGAACCCTGAACCCTGACTCCAAGTACAGGGTTAGGCCCTAACCCTGAACTCCAACCTGAGAACAGACCCCAAACCCTGAACCCTCAGCCGCGGACAGGCCCTAACCCTGAACTCATTATAGGATCCGACCTTAAAGGAAATAAGGGTGTGTGTGTGTGAGATGGTGTGTGTGAGTATGTTTGTGAGAGTGTCAATGAGTCGCATGTAGAGAGAGTGCGTGTGTGAGAGGGAGTACGTGTAACAGAAAGTGTCAGTGAGAGTGCATGTGTGAGAGAGCATGTGCGTATGTGAAAATGCATGTGTGAGAGTGTGCATGTGTGTGTGTGTGTGTGTGTTATGTGAGAAAAGAACACACCCTGACCCCGAGTACAGAACCCCAACCTGAGCTCCAACCCAGAACCCAGACCCCGAATACAGGCCCCAACCCTAACCCTGAGAACAGGGCCTGATCCCTCACCACCAGGACAGGCACCGAACTCTGACTCTGAGGACAGGCTTTGAACCCTGAGAGAGAGAGAGAGAATGTGTCTAAAGAGAGTTGTCTGTGTGTAGACTGTGTGTCTGTGTGTGTGTGAGAGAGAGTGTGTGAGAGAGAAATTATATGTGTGTGTGTGTGTGAGAGAGAGAATAACAAGCCCTGACCTCGAGGACAGGCCCCAATCCTGAACCTTGACCCTAAGGACAGGCCCGATCCCTCATCCCTGACCCCAAGTACAGGCCAACTGAACCCTGACCCTGTATATAGGCCCCAAGCCTGAACTCTGACCCTGTGTACAGGCCCTTATCCTGAATCCTGACCTCAAGTACAGATCCCAAAACGGAACCCTGACCCCGAGTACAGGGCCTAATCATGAACCTTGACCCCGAGCACAGGCTACAACCCTGAACCCCGACCCCGATTACAGGCACCAAACCCTGAACCCTGACCCCAATTACAGGCTTCAATCCTGAACTCTGACCCTGAGTACAGACACAAACCCTGATCACTGACCCCGAGTACAGGCCTATCCCTGATTCTGAGTACAGGCCCCAACCTGAATCCTGACACCAAGTACAGGCCCCAACCCTGAAACCTGACCCTGATTACAGGCACCAAACCCTGAACCCTGACCCCGAATACAGGTCCCAACCCTGAATCTGACCCCGAATATAGGCCTCAACCCTGCACCCTGACCCCGAGTACAGGCCCCAAACCCTGAACTCTGACCCCGAGTACAGGCCCCAAACCCTGAACTCTGACCCCGAGTACAGGCCCCAAACCCTGAACTCTGACCCGAGTACAGGCCCCAAACCCTGAACTCTGATCCTGAGTACAGGCCCCAAACCCTGAACACTGACCCCGAGTACAGGCCTATCCCTGATCCTGAGTACAGGCCCCAACCTGAATCCTGACACCAAGTACAGGCCCCAACCCTGAAACCTGACCCTGATTACAGGCACCAAACCCTGAACCCTGATCCCGAATACAGGTCCCAACCCTGAATCTGACCCCGAATATAGGCCTCAACCCTGCACCCTGACCCCGAGTACAGGCCCCAAACCCTGAACTCTGACCCCGAGTACAGGCCCCAAACCCTGAACTCTGACCCCGAGTACAGGCCCCAAACCTGAACTCTGACCCCGAGTACAGGCCCCAAACCTGAACTCTGACCCCGAGTACAGGCCCCAAACCCTGAACTCTGACCCCGAGTACAGGCCCCAAACCCTGAACTCTGACCCCGAGTACAGGCCCCAAACCCTGAACTCTGACCCCGAGTACAGGCCCCAAACCCTGAACTCTGACCCCGAGTACAGGCCCCAAACCCTGAACTCTGACCCCGAGTACAGGCCCCAAACCCTGAACTCTGACCCCGAGTACAGGCCCCAAACCCTGAACTCTGACCCCGAGTACAGGCCCCAAACCCTGAACTCTGACCCCGAGTACAGGCCCCAAACCCTGAACTCTGACCCCGAGTACAGGCCCCAAACCCTGAACTCTGACCCCGAGTACAGGCCCCAAACCCTGAACTCTGACCCCGAGTACAGGCCCCAAACCCTGAACTCTGACCCCGAGTACAGGCCCCAAACCCTGAACTCTGACCCCGAGTACAGGCCCCAAACCCTGAACTCTGACCCCGAGTACAGGCCCCAAACCTAAACCTGGATCCTGAGTAGAGGCCCTGGGTCCTAACCCTGAGGATAGGTCCCAAACCCTGACCCTGAAAACAGGCTCTGAACTCTAACCCCGTGGACACACTCTGAACCCTGACCCAGAGGAAAGGGTGGGGTAGAGTGTGTGTGAGAGAGTGTGTGTGTATATGTCAGAGAATGTTTGTGAGAGGGTATTTGTGAGTGTGTGTGTGTGAGAGACTGCATGTCTGAGAGAGAGAATGTGTGTGTGTGTGTGTGTGTGTGTGTGAGGGGAATGTGTGTTTGAGAGAGTGCATGTGTGAGAGACAGAGTGCTTGTGTGTGAGAGAATGTGTGTGTGTGAGAGAGAGCTTATGTGTGAAAGAATGCATGTGTGAGAGAGTGAGTATGCTAGAGTGCGTGTGTGAGAGAGAGAGTGTGCACGTGTGAGTGCGCATGTGTGAGTACGGGCTCCAATTCTGAATCCTGAACCCTGACCCTGAATACAATCCTCAATCCTCAATCCCCAACTCTGAACCCTGACCCCGAGTACAGGCCCCATCCTGAACCCTGACCCCGAGTACAGGCCCCATCCTGAACCCTGACCCCGAGTACAGGCCCCAACCTGTGTTTGTTTGAGAGATGGAATGTCTGTTTAGGAGAGTGCATGTGTGAGAAACTGTGTGTCTGAGAGAGAATCCGTGTGTGAGAGAGAGTGTGTATGTTACAGTACATGAGTGAGAGAGGAGTGTGTGTGTGTGTGTGTGTGTGTGTGTGTGTGAGACAGTGTGCATGTGAAGGAGTGCATGTGTAAGAGAGAGAGTGCATGTGAGAAAGAGTGTATGTGTGAGAGAGAGTGTGTGTGTGTGACAGTGGATGTGTGAGTACAGGCCACAACCCTGAACCCTGACCCCGAGTGCAGGCCCCAACCCGGAACCCTGACCCCGATTGTGTGTCAAAGAGTGTGTGTGTGTGAGGGAATACATGTGTAAGAGAGAGAGTGCCTGTGAGAAATAGTATACGTGAGAGAGAGTGTGTGTGTGTGTGAGTACAGACTCCAACTTTGAATCCTATGCCTGAGTACAGGCCCTAACTCTGAACCCTGACCCCGAGTACAGGCCCAAACCTGAACCCTGACCCTATAAGCTTCAAACCGTGAACCCTGACACCAAGTACACGACTCGAACTGACCCCAAGTGTATTGGGCAGAGAGAGAGTGTGTGTGTGTGTGTGTGTGTCTGCGTGTGAGAGTAAGAGAGAGTTTGACAGGGACAGTGTGTGTGAGAGAGGGAGGGTATGAGAGAGTGTGTGTGTGAGAGAGTGTGTGAATGAGAGAGTGCATATGAGAGAGAATGGGTGTAAGGGAGTGTGTGTGTGTGTGAGAGAGAGAGGGTGTGTGTGTATGTGTATGTGTGCAAGAGCGTGTGTTTGTGTGTATGTTTGCGAGAGAATGTGTTTGTGAGAGAGAGTGCGTGTGGGTGAGAATGTGTGAGAGAGACAGATTGCATGTGTGTGAGATAGTGTGTGTGTGAGAGAGCATGTTCATGAGAGAGAATTCTTGTGTGAAAGAATGCATGTGTGAGAAAGTGTGCGTGTGTCTATGTGTATGTGAGAGAGTGTGTGAGTACAGTCCCAAAACCTGAATCCTGACTCCGAGTACAGGCCCCAACCTTGAACCCTGACCCCGATTACACAGGCCTCAACCTTGAACCCTGACCCTGAGTACAGGCCCCAAGCCTGAATTCTGACCCGAGTACAGGCTTCAACGCTGAACGCCGACCCCAAGTACAGGCACCAGACCCCAAGTACAGGCACCAACCCTGAACCCTGACCCCGAGTACAAACCCAAACCCTGAACCCTGACCCGGGTACAAGCACCAACCCTGAGCCCTGACCCCTAGAAGAGGCCCCAACCCTAAACCCTGACCCCAAAAACAGACCCCAAACTTGACCCCAAGTACAGGCCTCATCCTGAACCCTGACCCTGAGTACAGGCCCCAACCCTGAACCCTGACCCTGAGTACAGGCCCCAACCCTGAACCCTGACCCTGAGTACAGATCACAACCCTGAACCCTGACCTCAGGTACAGGCTCAAACCTGAACCCTGACCCCAGGTACAGGTCCCAAATTTGGCCGATTGGATCAGTAACTGGCTGTCTCATAGAAGGCAGAGAGTGGAGATGGAGGGAAAATGTACAGACTGGAGGCCAGTTCCCAGCGGTGCACCACCGGGGTCAGTGCTGGCTCCTCTGCTGTTTGTGATTTTTATCAATGACTTGGAAGAGGGGCTGAAGGATGGGTTAGTAAATTTACTGATGACACCAAGATTGGTGGAGTAGTGGATGAGGAGGAGGGCTCTTGCAGGCTGCAAAGAGACATTGATAGGATGCAGAGCTGGGCTGAAAAGTGGCAGATGGAGTTTAACCCTGATAAGTGCGAGGGGATTCATTTTGGTAGGACAAAATTTGGATTACAGGGTCAACGGCAGGGTTCTGAGGAATGTGGAGGAACAGAGAGATCTTGGGGTTCATATCCACAGATCTCTGAAGGTTGTCACTCAAGTGGATAGAGTGTGAAGAAGCTTATAGTGTGTTAGTGTTTATTAACAGGGGGTTTGAGTTTAAGAACCGTGGGGGTTATGCTGTAACTACACCGGACCTTGATGAGACCACATTTAGAATATTGTGTACAGTTCTGGTCACCTCACTATAAGAAGGATGTGGAAGCATTGGAGTGCAGAGGAGATTTACCAGGATGCTGCCTGGTTTGGAAGGTAGTTCTCACGAGGAAAGGTTGAGAGCTGAGGCTTTTCTCTTTAGAGCGGAGGAGGATGAGAGGTGACTTAATAGAGGTTTATAAGATGATGAGGGGGAGGGATTGATAGAGTAGACGTGCAGAGACTATTTCCTTGGGTGGATGTAGCTGTTACTGGGCGGGGGGCATAACTATAAGGTTCATGGTGGGAGATATAGGAGGGATGTCCGAGGTAGACTCTTCACTCAGAGAGTGGTTGGGGGGTGGAATAGACTGCCTGCTGTGATAGTGGAGTCGGACACTTTAGGAACTTTCAAGCGGTTATTGGAGAGGCACATGGAGCACTCCAGAATGATAGGGAGAGGGATAGCTTGATCTTGGGTTCAGACAAAGCTCGGCACAACATTGAGGGCCGAAGGGCCTGTACTGTGCTATTCGATGTTCTAAATATGCCCCAAGACATATTGGCTAGGGGGATTTGGGAAGCTAAATCGCCCCTTCATGTCCCAAAGTGTGTACGAGAGATGGATTGGCCATGCCAAATTCCCCATAGTGTGCTAAGATGTGTAGTTTGGGTGGATTGGCCTTGATAAATTCATCTTAATGTGCCAAGATGTGTAGGAGAGGTGCATAGGCCGGGCTAAATTCTCCTTAGTGTCCGAAGATGTCTATGAATTGGATTGGCCAGGCTAAATTGCTCTTTAGTGTCCGAAGATGTCTATGAATTGGATTGGCAGGCTAAATTGCTCTTTAGTGTCCCAAGATGTGTACGATAGGTAGATTGCCCAAGCCAAATTGCCCTTTAGCTTCATAAAGAGGTGGATTGACCATGTTACAATTCCCCTTAATGTGCCAAGATATCTAAGATATATTGGTGACACTAAATTGCCCCTTATTGTTCGCAGATGTGTAAGTTTGATGGATTGACCCTTCAATAAGATCATGGCTGATCTGAAGTGGATCAGTTCCACTTACCCGCTTGCTCCCTATAACCCTTAATTCGCTTAATCGCTTAAACTGCACCTTAATATTCCAAGTTATGTAATTAGGCGGATTGGCCAGGCTAAATTCCCCCTGCTGTCCCAAAGTGTGTAGGTTAGGGTGGATAAATTGTCCCTTAGGTCTAAAAATGTGTAGGTTTGGTTAATTGGCCATGCTAAATTCATCTTAGTGTCCAAGATATGTACGAGAAGTAGGTTTGGCCATGCTAAATTGTCCCGTGGTGTCACAAGATGTGTACGAGTGGTGGATTGGTCATGTTAAATTTCCTTTAGTGTCCTAAGATGTGGATGAGAGGAGAATTAGACACGTTAAAGTCCCCTCAGTGTCCCAAGATGTGTAGGTCAGGTGAATTGGCCGTGCTAAATGCACTTAGGATCCAAAGATGTGTAGTTTCAATTCACTCTGTCCTTTTTGATTCAGTGTCACAGGCCTGGCTGGGTTCACTCTGTCCTTTTTGATTCAGTGTCACAGGCCTGGCTGGGTTCACTGTGTCCTTTTTGATTCAGTGTCACAGGCCTGGCTGGGTTCACTCTCTCCTTTTTGATTCAGTGTCACAGGCCTGGCTGGGTTCACTCTGTCCTTTTTGATTCAGTGTCACAGGCCTGGCTGGGTTCACTCTGTCCTTTTTGATTCAGTGTCACAGGCCTGGCTGGGTTCACTTTGTGTCTAAATTCATCTTATTGTGCCAAAATGTGTACGAGTGTGTGTGTGTGTGTGTGTGTGTGTGTGTGTGTTTATGTGAGTGCATGTCATTGTGGTTCTGTGAGTGGGTGTGTGTGCGAGTGTGTTTGTGTTCATGTGCGTGTTTTTGACTGACTGTATGTGTGTGTGTGAATGAATGTGTATGAGTGAGTGTGTAAGTGATTGTCTGTGAGTGTGTGTGTGGTTGTGTGTGTGAATGTGTGTTAGAGAAATTGTGTGTGTGTGTGTAAGTGTTTGTGTGTGTGTGAATGTGAGTGACAGTGTGAATAAGAGTGTGAGTGAGTGTATGAGTGCGATTTTGTGAATGTGTGTGTGTGCGAGTGAGAGTGTGGGAGTGTGTGTGTATATGTGAGTGAGTGTGTGTGTGTGTGAGAGTGTGGGAGTGCATATATGTGTGTATGTTTGTGTGAATGTGTGAGTGAGTGTGTATGAGTGAGAGTATGAGCATTTGAGACTGAACATATGTATGAGTGATTGTGAGTGTGTGTGTATGTGAGTGATTCTGTGTGTGTGTGAGTGAGAGTATGTGTGTATTTGAGAGTGATTATGTGTATGAGTGAGTGCACGGGAGTGAGTGATTGTGTGTTTGCAAATGTGTACGGGGGTGTGTTTGCAAGTGTGTACAGGGGTGTGTTTGCAAGTGTGTACGGGGGTGTGTGTGTGTACGGGGATGTGTGTGTGTACGGGGGTGTGTGTGTAAGTGTGTATGGGTGTGTGTGAGAGAGTGAGAGAGTGTGCATGTATGTGTGTGGGTTTATGAGAGCACCCTGTAATTTTCCAATGCCCCCTTGTCAATTAGGAGTGTCCCCTCCACTGTCAATTAGGAGTGTCCCCCCAACCCTGTCAATTAGGAGTGTCCCTGTAAATTAGATGGTTAAACCACCTCTTGTACACAATTTGGAGCAATTTAGAATTGCCAATCCACCCAACCTACACGTCTTAGCACACTATGTGGAATTTGGCATGGCCAATCGATCCAATCTACACATCTTGGGACACTAAGGATCAATTTAGCATGGCCCATCCAACCAACCTACAAATCTTGCGACATTAAGAGGCAATTTAGCATTGCCAATTCCTCTATCTGATAGACTTGGGACACTCAGGGGTAGCATGGCCACACAACCTACACATCTCAGCACACTATGATGAATTTGGCATGGCCAATCGACCTAATCTACACATCGTGGGAATTAAGGTGCAATTTAGCCTGGCGAATCCACCTCTCACACACATCTTAGGATAATAAGGGACAATTTAGCCTGGCCTATGCATGTCTTGTTCACATCTTGGCACACTAAGGTGAATGAAGAATGGCAAATCCATCTAAGCGACACATTTTGCGATCCGAAGTGGCAATTTAGCACTGCCAATCCATCTAAGTAAAAATCTTGGGACAATTAGGGGATATTTCGGACTGGCCAATCCACTCAACTAACACACTGTGGGACACTACGGGGCAGATTAGGATGGCCAGTCCACCTTTTGTACATGTCTTGGGAATCAGATCAGAATATAGCATGACCAATTCAGCTCTCGTAAACATCTTTGGACACTACGGGACAAATTAGCATTGCAAATACACTTAATATCCATATTTAGGGATGGTAAGGGGCAGTTTAGCCTGGACAATCCACCACATTTACACACTTTGGGAAACAAAGGGGCAATTCTGACCTCACTCCAGACACCACCCAGAAAATGATCTGACCTCACTCCCCTCCCCCACCCAGAGAATGATCTGACCTCACTCCCCACCCCCAACCCAATGAAATCAACTGACCTCACCACCCTCCCCCAACCCAGAGAATGATCTGACCTCACTCCCCTACCCCACCCAGAGAATGACCTGACCACACTCCCCTACCCCACCCAGAGAATGATCTGACCTCACTCCCCTAGAATATCTGCTCCCCCCCCACCCAGAGAATGATCTGACCTCACTCCCCTCCCCCACCCAGAGAATGATCTGACCTCACTCCCCTCCCCCACCCAGAGAATGATCTGACCTCACTCCCCTCCCCCACCCAGAGAATGATCTGACCTCTCTCCCCTCCCCCACCCAGACAGTGATCTGACCTCACACCACTTCCCCACCCAGAGAAGGGTCTGACCTCACTCCCCTACCCCACCCAGAGAATGATCTGTCCTCTTGCCCCACCCCCATACAGAGAATGATCTGATCTCACTCCCGTCCCCCACGCAGAGAATCATCTGTCCTCTTGCCCCACCCCCACACAGAGAATGATCTGACCTCACTCCCCACCCCCAACCCAGACATTGATCTGACCTCACTCGCCTTCCCCACCCAGAGAATGATCTGACCTCACTCCCCTCCCCCACCCAGAGAATGATCTGACCTCACTCCCCTCCCCCACCCAGAGAATGATCTGACCTCACTCCCCTCCCCCACCCAGAGAATGATCTGACCTCACTCCCCTCCCCCACCCAGAGAATGATCTGAACTCAATCCCCTCCCCCTACCCAGAGGATCATCTGACATCACTCGCCCCCACCACCCAGAGAATGATCTGAACTCACTCCCCTCCCCCACCCAGAGAATGATCTGACCTCACTCACCTCCCCCACCCAGAGAATGATCTGACCTCACTCCCCTCCACAACCCAGAGAATGATCTGACCTCACTCACCTCCCCCACCCAGAGAATGATCTGTCTCCACTCCCCTCCCCCACCCAGACAGTGATCTGAGATGTGGATTAGCCAGGCTAAATTCCCCTCAGTGTGCCAAGATGTGTACGAGAAGTGGATTGGCCAGGCTGAATTGACCCTTAGGGTCCCAAGATGTCTGCGGGCCAGGGGTCAGGGATGATGAGGTGTCAGGGACGCTGAGGGTTTGGGGTCAGCGATAGTGATGGTGAGGGGCATAGATGGTGAGGGTGAGGGATTCGGGATGGTGAGGGGTAGAGGGTCAAGGATGGTGAGAAGTAAAGGTCACAGAAGCGCGGTGTGAGGACACAGCAATGGTGAGGGTTCAGGGGTCAGGGATGGTGAGGGGTTAGGAGTCAAGGATGGTGAGGGGGTCAGGGATGGTGAAGGGTCAGGGGTCAGGGATGGTGAGGGGTCAGGGGTCAGGGATGGTGAGGGGTTAGGAGTCAAGGATGGTGAGGGGGTCAGGGATGGTGAAGGGTCAGGGGTCAGGGATGGTGAGGTGTGAGGAGTCAGTGATGCAGAGGATGAAGTGTCAGAGATGGTGAGGGGTCAGGAACAGTGAGGGCTCAGGGATAGTGAGGGGTGAGATGTCAGGTCTGGTGAAGGGTCTGGGATGGTGAGGGCTGAGGGGGTCAGAGACAGTGAGGGGTGAGGAGTTATGGTTGGTTAGAGATGGTGAGGGTAATCGGTCAGTGATGGTGAAGGGTAAGAGGTCAGGGATGGTGAGGGGTCAGGGGTCAGGGCTGCTTAGGGGGATGGAGAGCAGTGAGGGATCAGGGTTGGTGAGAGGTGAGGGGCTGGGATGGTTTTGGTTGAGGGGTCGGGAATAGTAAAGAGTCAGGGTTCATGAGGGTGAAGGGCCATGGATTGTGAGGGGTGAGGGGTCAGAGACGGTGAAGGTCAGGGGTCATGGATGGTGAGGGATGATGTGTCAAGTTTGATGAGGGGTGAGGGGTCAGTGAAGGTGACGGGTCAGATAGATGAAGGGTCAGCGATGTTGAGGGGTGAAGAGTCAATGACGGTGAGAGTTGAGGGGTCATGGATGGTGAGTTATGTGAGGTCAGGGTTGGTGAGGGGTCAGGGATGGTGAGTTGTGAGGGGTCAGGGTTGGTGAGGCTTCAGGAGTCAGAGATGGTGATGGGTGAGGGGTCTGGGATGGTGAGGGCTCAGGCTTGGTGAGAGGTCAGAGATGGTGAGTGGTCAGGGTTGGTGAGGGGTGAGGGGTCAGGGATGGTGATGAGACAAGGATGGTGAGGAGTCAGTGATGGTGAGGCATCAAAAATGGTGAGGGGTGAGGAGTTGGGCTTGGTGAGGGGTCACAGTTGTGAGGAGTGAGGGTTCATGGATGGTGAGGGGTCAGGGATAGTGAGGGATGAGGGTTTATGAGGGATAAGGATTCAGGGATGTTGAAGATTGAGGGGTCAGAGATTGTGAGGGGTCAAGGTTTGTTAGGGGTGAGGGGTCAGGGTCAGTGAGAGGTGAGGGTCAGAGATGGTGAAGGGTCAAGGATGGTGAGGGCTGTGGGGTGAGGGGTCGGGGTCAGGGATGGTGAGGGGTCAGGGATGGGGAGGGGTCAGGGATGGGGAGGGGTGAGAGGTGAGGGATGGTGAGGATTGAGGTGTGAAGGATGGGGAGCGGTCAGGGTTGGGGAGGGGTCGGGGATGCTGAAGGGTCAGGGGTAGGGGATGTTGAGGGTTCAGCGAGGATAAGGAGTGAGGGGATAATGATAGTGAGGGGTGAGGGTTGGTGAGGGGTGAAAGGTCAGGGAGGGTGAGAAGTGGGGGGGTCAGGGATGATGAGGGGTCAGGGGTCAGGGACAGGAGGGGTGAGGGGTCAAGGATGGTGAGGGGTGAGAGATCAGGAATAATGTGGGGTGAGGGGTCAGGGATAAAGAATGGTGAGGGGTGAGGGGTTGGTGAGGGCTCAGGGATGGTGAGGGTGATGAATCGGGGCTGGTGAGGGGTGAGGGGTCAGGATTGTTGAGGGATGATAAGGGGTGAGGGGTCAGAGATGCTGTGGGGTCAGGGGTGGTGAGGGGTCAGGGATGGTGAAGGATAGTGAGGGGTGAGGGCCCCACGAAGGAGAGGCTGAGGGGTCAGGGATAGTGAGGGGTGAGGGTTTGATGAGGTGTCAGACATGGTGCAGGGTAAGGGGTCAGGGTTAGTGAGGGATGGAAGCAGTGAGAGGTCAGAGATAGTGAGGAGTGAGAGGTTAGAAGTGGTAAGGGGGTGAAGGGTCAGGTTTGGTCAGGGGTCAGAGATGGGGAGGGTGAGGGGTCAGCAGTGGTGGTCTAGGATGGTGAGGGATGAGGTGTCAGGGATGATGAGGAGTCAGAGTTGGTGAGAGGTCAGGGGTCAGTGATGGTAATGAGTGGTGGGTCAGGAATGGTGAGGGGTGAGGGGGTCAGGTATGGGGAGAGTGAGGGGTCAGGGATGGTGAGGGGTCAGGGATAGTGAGGGGTTAGGGTCAGGGATGGTGAGGGGTCAGGGATAGTGAGGGTGAAGGGAACAAACAAAAAATCAGGGATGTTGAGGGGTCAGGGATAGTGAGGGTGAAGGGTCAGGGATGTTGAGGGGTCAGGGATAGTGAGGGTGAGGGGTCAGGGATGTTGAGGATTGAGGGATTGTGAGGCTTCAGAGATACTGAGGGCTAACAGGTCAGGGATAGAGCGGCTGAGGGGTCAGGGATAGTGAGGGTAAGGAGTCAGGATTGCTGAGGAGGTGAGGCTTTGCGGATAGTGAGGGATTGGGGATGTTGAAGGGTGAGGGGTCAGGGATGTTGAGAATTGAGGATTCAGGGATTGTAAGGCTTCTGAGATACTGAGGGCTAACAGGTCAGGGATAGTGAGGGGTCAAGATTTGTGAGGGGTGAGGGGTCAGGGATAGTGATGGTGAGGTGTCAGGGATGGTGAGAGGTGAGGGGTCAGGGATGGTGAGAGGTGAGGGGTGAGGGATGGTGAGAGGTGAGGGGTCAGGGATGGTGAGGGGTAAAGGGTTAGGTATGGTGAGTGGTGAGGGGTGAGGGATGGTGAGGGGTCAGGGTCAGGGATGGTGAGGGGTGAGGGGTGAGGTATCAGGGATGGTGAGGGGTGAGGAGTCAGGGTTGGTGAAGTATGGTGATGGAGAGAGGTGAGTGTTCAGACATGGTGAGGAATGAGGGGTCAGAAATGGTGAGGGGTCAGTGATGGTGAGGGGTGAGGGCTCAGGGATGGTAAAGGGTGAAGCACAGGAATGGTGTGGGGTGGGGAGAGGATGGTGAGGGGTGAGGGGTCAGGGATGGTGAGGGGTGAGGGGTCAGGGATGGTGAGGGGTGAGGTGTGATGAGGGTAGCTGGGCCTGGGATGGTGAGGAGTCAGGAGTCAGGGATGGTGAGGGATCAGGGTTCATGAGGAATGAAGGTCAGGGTTCATGAGGAGTGAGGGTCAGGGTTCATGGAGAGTGAGGGTCAGGGTTCATGAGGAATGAAGGTCAGGGTTCATGAGGAGTGAGGGTCAGGGTTCATGAAGAGTGAGGGTCAGGGTTCATGAAGAGTGAGGGTCAGGGTTCATGAAGAGTGAGGGTCAGGGTTCATGAGGAGTGAGGGTCAGGGTTCATGAGGAATGAAGGTCAGGTTCATGAGGAGTGAGGGTCAGGGTTCATGAGGAGTGAGGGTCAGGGTTCATGAGGGGTGAGGGTCAGGGTTCATGAGGAGTGAGGGGTCAGGGATTTGAGGAGTGAGGGTCACGGATAATGTTGGGTTGAGGAGATGGATGGTGAAGGGTCAGAATTGGCGAGGGAAGGTGATAGATGAGGGGTCAGGGTTGGTGAGGGGTCAGGGGTCAGGGATGGTGAGGAGTGAGGTGTTGATGTTGCTGAGGGCTGAGGGATCAGGAACCGTAAGGGTCAGGAATTGTAAGGAGTGAGGGGTCAGGGATGGTGAGGGGTGAAAGGTCAGTGATGGTGAGGGCTGAGGGGTCGGGTTTGGTGAGGGATGAAGGGTCAGTGTTTGTGAGCGATCAGCGATGGTGAGGGGTCAGGGGTAAGGGATAGTGAGGGGTCAGTATTGGTGAGGTGTGAGGGGTTAGGTATAGTGATGGGTGAGGGTTCAAGGTTAGTGAGGGTCGAGAGATGGTGAGGTATCAGGGATGGTGAGAGGACACAGTTGCTGAGGTGAGGGGTCAGAAATGGTGAGGGGTGAGGGGTCAGAAATGGTGAGGGGTGAGGGGTCAGAAATGGTGAGGGGTGAGGGGTCAGAAATGGTGAGGGGTGAGGGATGTGAAGGTTGAGGGTTGGTGAGGGGTCAGGGATGCTGATGGAAAACCGAGCAGAGACGGTGAGGGGTCACGTTGGTGAGAGGTGAGGGGTCAGGGATGGTGAGGGGTCAGGGATGGTGAGGGGTGAGGGGTCGGGGATGGTGAGGGATAAGGGGTGAGGGGTCAGGGGTGTTGAGGGGTCAGGGATGGTGAAGGTTCAGGAGTCAGTGACGGTGAGAGGTTATGGATGGTCAGAGGTCAGGTATAGTGAGGGGTCAGAGGTCAGTGATGGTGAGGAGTTAGTGATGGTGAGGGGGTGACGATGGTGAGGGGGTGCGGGATGGGGATGGTGATGGGGTGAGGGATGGTGAGGGGGTGAGGGATGGTGAGGAGTGAGGTGTGAGGGATGGTGAGGAGTCAGTGATGGTGAGGGGTGAGGGATGGTGAGGGGGTGAGGGATGGTGAGGGGTGAGGGAAGGTGAGGGGGTGAGGGATGGTGAGGGGTGAGGGACAGTGAGGGGTGAGGGATGGTGAGGGGGTGAGGGTGGAGGGGTGAGGGATGGAGGTGAGGTAGTGAGGGGTGAGGGATGGTGAGGGGGTGAGGGGTCAGGGGTGAGGGTCAGGGATGGTGAGGGGGAAGGGGTGAGGGGTCAGGGGTGTTGAGGGGTCAGGGATGGTGAAGGTTCAGGAGTCAGTGACGGTGAGAGGTTATGGATGGTCAGAGGTCAGGTATAGTGAGGGGTCAGAGGTCAGTGATGGTGAGGAGTTAGTGATGGTGAGGGGGTGACGATGGTGAGGGGGTGCGGGATGGGGATGGTGATGGGGTGAGGGATGGTGAGGGGGGGAGGGATGGTGAGGAGGGAGGTGGGAGGGGGGGGGGAGGGTGGGGGGGGGGGGGGGGGGGGGGGGGGGGGGTGAGGGATGGTGAGGGGTGAGGGAAGGTGAGGGGGTGAGGGATGGTGAGGGGTGAGGGAAGGGGAGGGGTGAGGGACGGTGAGGGGTGAGGGAAGGTGAGGGGGTGAGGGACGGTGAGGGGTGAGGGAAGGTGAGGGGTGAGGGACGGTGAGGGTGGGGAGGTGAGGAGGGACGGTGAGGGTGAGGGATGGTGAGAGGGACGGTGAGGGGTGAGGATGGTGGGGGATAGGGATGGTGAGGGGTGAGGGATGCTGAGGGGTGAGGGATGCTGAGGGCGTGAGGGACAGTGAGGGGTGAGGGACGGTGAGGGGTGAGGGACGGTGAGGGGGTGAGGGATGCTGAGGGGGTGAGGGATGCTGAGGGGGTGAGGGATGCTGAGGGGTGAGGAATGGTGAGGGGTGAGGGATGCTGAGGAGTGAGGAATGGTGAAGGATCAGGTTTTGGTGAGGGGTCAGGGAGGGTGAGGGGTGAGGGGTGAGGGGTTAGTGATGGTGAGGGATCAGGGATGATGGGGTCAGAGATAGTGAATGGTCTGGGATGGTGAGGGACAGGAGTCAGGGATGGTGAGGGGTCACGTTTGGAGAGGGCTGGGGAGTCAGAGATGGTGAAGGCTGAGGGGTGGTGAGGGGGGTCAGGGTGTGGAGATGTGGGTGTTGAACTGGGGTAAACACAGTAAGAGTCTGACACCAGGTTTAAATCCAACCGATTGATTTGATAATAAACTCACAAGCTTTCGGGGTTTGTCCCTTGGTCAGGTGAATGGAGAGTTTGGCTCTCAGACAGAGCAGAGAACAGCACAGACAGTTTCCAGATTACTGATTCGAATGGGAGGCTTTACAACGAACCTGCTATTCAATTCTTAAAGATACAGACAGTGTGAGTGGAGAGAGGATTAAGCCCCAGGTTAGAGAGATGTGGATTGTCTCCAGACAGCCCAGTAAGTGAGGGTTTATAAAATAGCCATAAATGTGAAGTAGAGATTTCACATCCCCAACAATAAGGGACTCCATTCACAAGGTAAACATTGTTGTCAGACTGCAATGAACAGGACAAGTCCATGATGAAAGGGTTTTTACTCCGAGCTAGTGTCGTTCTCTCTGCCTGGAACTGCTGAACCATGTTTATCAGATCAGCTTTCTGAACAGCGTACAGCTTCTTTTCATCATGTTTCTTGTGAGTCAGAGATGGTGAGGGGGTCAGGCAAGGTCATGGAGGTTACAGATAGTGTGACATGAACCCGAGATCCCTGTTGAGACTGTCCTCATGTGTGTGGAACTTGGCTATCAGTCTCTGCTCAGCGACTCTGCGCTGTCATGATGGGTCAGAAATGGTCATGAGGGGCAAGGTCAGGGTTGGTGAGGGGTGAGGGGTCAGGGTTGGTGAGGGGTGAGGGGTCAGGGTTGGTGAGGAGTGAGGGGTCAGGGTTGGTGAGGGGTGAGGGGTCAGGGGTCAGGGTGGGTGAGGGGTTAGGGTTGGTGAGGGGTGAGGGGTTAGGGTTGGTGAAGGGTGAGGGGTCAGGGTTGGTGAGGGGTGAGAGGTCAGGGATGGTGAGGCATGGTGAGGGATGGTCAGGACTGAGGGGTGATGGGTCAGGGGTCAGGGTAGGTGAGGAGTGAAGGGTCAGGGATATTCAGTGGTCAGGAATGATGGGTGGTGAGGTGTCAGAGATGGTGAGGGGTGAGATCAGGGATGCTAAGAGTTGAGGGGTTTGGATTGTTGAGGGGTGTGGGTCATGTTTGCTGAGGGGTGAGGGGTCAGGGATGGTGAGAGATGGTGAATGGGGAGGATTGAGCAGTCAGGGATGGTGAGAATTGAGGGGTCAGGGATGGTGAGAGGTGAGGGGTCAGGGATGGTAAGAGGTGAGGTGTCAGGGTTGGTGAGAGAGGGTGAAGGGTGAGGGTTGAGCAGTCAGGGATGGTGAGGGGTGAGTGTTATTGAGATGTGAGGGATAGTGAGGGGTCAGAGATGGTGAGGGATACTGAGGAGTGAGGGGTGTCAGCATTGCTGAGGGGTCATCGATGATGAGGGGTCAGGGTTGGTGAGGGATGAGGGGTCACGGTTGGTGACGGGTGGTGGTTTGGGAATGGTGACGGGTGAGGGTTCAGGTTTGGTCAGGAGTGAAGGGTGAGGGTGGTGAGTGGTGAGGAGTCAGCGATGGTGAGGAGTCAGCGATGATGAGGGATGAGAGGTGAGGAAGCGTGAGGAGTAAGGAGTCAGGAATGGTAAGGAGGAGGTTTAGCAAGGGGTCAGGGATGGTGAGGGGTCAGGAGTCAGGGATTGTGCAGGGCCGGGAATGGTGAGAGGTGAGGGCTTGGAGCTGGTGAGCGGTGAGAGGTCAGGGTTGGTGAGGGGTGAGAGGTCAGGGTTGGTGAGCGGTGAGAGGTCAGGGTTGGTGAGGGGTGAGAGGTCAGGGATAGTGAGGGATGAAGGGTCAGGGCTGGTGAAGAGTGAGGCATGGTAAGGGGTCAGGAATGGTGAGGGGTGAGGGGTCAGGATTGGTGAGGGGTGAGGGGTCAGGGATGGTGAAGGTTGAAGAATGAGGGGGTAGGGATGGTGAAGGGTGAGGGGTCAGAGATGGTGATGGGTCAAGGATGGTGAGGGGGTCAGAGTTGGTGAGTGAGGAGCCAGGGTTGGTGAGGGGTGAGGGGTCAGGGTTTGTGAGGGGTCAGGAGTCAGGGTTTGTGAGGGGTGAGGGGTCAGGAATCAGGGTTTGTGAGGGGTGAGGGGTCAGGAGTCAGGGTTTGTGAGGAGTCAGGAGTCAGGGTTTGTTAGGGGTGAGGGGTCAGGAGTCAGGGTTTGTGAGGGGTGAGGGTTCAGGGTTTGTGACGGGTGAGGGGTGCAGGGTCAGGGTTTGTTAGGGGTGAGGGGTCAG
>JAGIQG010000177.1:0-62035 GCA_024679065.1 Sphyrna mokarran | reverse complement strand
GCCCCAAGTCTGAATCCTGACCCGAGTAACAGTCCCCAAACCTGACCCTGACCCCGAGTACAGGCCCCAAACCCTGAACCTGACCCCGAGTACAGGCCCCTTCAAACCTGAACCCTGACCCGGAGAGTACAGGCCCCAACCTGAACCCTGACCCCGAGTACAGGCCCAAACCCTGAACCCTGACCCCGAGTACAGGCCCCAACCCTGAACCCTGACCCTGAGTACAGGCCTCAAGCCTGAATCCTGACCCCGAGTACAGGCCCCAAACCCTGAACCCTGAACCCGAGTATAGGCCCCAACCCTGAACCCTGAACCCGAGTACAGGCCACAACCCTGAACCCTGACCCCGAGTACAGGCCCCAACCCTGAACCCTGACCCCGAGTACAGGCCCCAACCCAGAACCCTGACCCCGAGTACAGGCCCCAACCCTGAACCCTGACCCCGAGTACAGGCCCCAAGTCTGAACCCTGACCCCGAGTACAGGCCCCAAACCTGAACCCTGACCCCGAGTACAGGCCCCAACCCTGAACCCTGACCCCCAGTACAGGCCCCAACCCTGGTCCCTGACCCCGAGTACAGGCCCCAAACCCTGAACCCTGACCCCGAGTACACGCCCCAACCCTGAACCCTGACCCCGAGTACAGGCCCCAACCCTGAACCCTGACCCCGAGTACAGGCCCCAACCCTGAATCCAGACCCCGAGTACAGGCCCCAAACTCTGAACCCTGACCCCGAGTACAGGCCCCAAACCCTGAATCCTGACCTCAGGTACAGACTCCGAGTGTGTGTGTGTGTGTGTGTGTGTGTGTGTGTGTGTGTGTGTGTGAGAGAGAGTGTGTGTGTGTGTGAGAGAGAGAGAGAGAGTGTGTGTGTGTGTGTGAGAGAGAGTGTGTGTGTGAATGCATGTGTGAGTGCAGGCCCCCACCCTGAACCCCAAACCCAAGTACAGGCACCAACCCTGAACCCTGACCCCGAGTACAAGCCCAAACCCTGAACCCTGATCCGGGTACAAGCACCAACCCTGAGCCCTGGCCCCTAGAAGAGGCCCCTACCCTAAACCCCGACCCCAAAAACAGACCCCAAACCTGACCCCAAGTACAGGCCTCATCCTGAACCCTGACCCTGAGTACAGGCCCCAACCCTGAATCCTGACCCCGAGTACAGGCCCCAACCCTGAACCCTGACCCCGAGTACAGGCCCCAACCCTGAACCCTGACCCCGAGTACAGGCCCCAACCCTGATCCCTGACCCCGAGTACAGGCCCCAAGTCTGAACCCTGACCCCGAGTACGGGCCCCAACCCTGAAACCTGACCCTGAGTACAGGCCCCAAGTCTGAATCCTGACCCCGAGTACAGGCCCCAAACCTGAACCCTGACCCCGAGTACAGGCCTCAAGTCTGAATCCTGACCCCGAGTACAGGCCCCAAACCCTGAAGCCTGAACCCGAGTACAAGCCCCAAACCCTGATCCCTGACGCCGAGTACAGGCTCCAAACCTGAACCCTGACCCCGAGCCAGGCCCCAACCCGAACCCTGACCCGATGAGTACAGGCCCCAAACCCTGAACCATGACCCGAGTACAGGCCCAACCTGATCACTGGTGTACCCACGAGTTACAGGCTCAAACCCTGAACCCTGACCCCGGTACAGGCCCCAAAGCCTTGAACCCTGACCCCGATTAGTACAGGCCCCAACCCTGAACCCTGACCCCGAGTACAGGGCACCAACCTGATCCCTGACCCCGAAGTACAGCCCCAAACCCTGAACCCTGAGTACAGGCCCCAAACCCTGACCCCGAGTACAGGCTCCAAACCCTGAACCCTGACCCCGAGTACAGGCTCCAAACCCTGAACCCTGACCCCGAGTACAGGCCCCAACCCTGAACCCTGACCCTGAGTACAGGCCCCAACCCTGAACCCTGACCCCAAGTACAGGCCCCAAGTCTGAACCCTGACCCCGAGTACAGGCCTCAAGTCTGAATCCTGACCCCGAGTACAGGCCCCAAGTCTGAATCCAGACCCCGAGTACAGGCCCCAAACTCTGAACCCTGACCCCTGACCCCGAGTACAGGCCCCAAACCCTGAACCATGGCCTCGAGTACAGGCCCCAACCCTGAACCCTGACCCCGAGTACAGGCCTCAAGTCTGAAAACTGACCCCGAGTACAGGCCCCAAACCCTGAATCCTGACCTCAGGTACAGACTCCGAGTGTTTGTGTGTGTGTGTGTGTGTGTGTGTGTGTGTATAAGAGAGAGAGAGAGAGGGTGTGTGTGTTTGAGAGAGAGTGTGTCTGTGAATGCATGTGTGAGTGCAGGCCCCCACCCTGAACCCCGACCCCAAGTACAGGCACCAACCCTGAACCCTGACCCCGAGTACAAGCCCAAACCCTGAACCCTGACCCGGGTACAAGCACCAACCCTGAGCCCTGGCCCCTAGAAGAGGCCCCTACCCTAAACCCCGACCCCAAAAACAGACCCTAAAACCTGACCCCAAGTACAGGCCTCATCCTGAACCCTGACCCTGAGTACAGGCCCCAACCCTGAACCCTGACCCTGAGTACAGGCCCCAACCCTGAACCCTGACCCTGAGTACAGATCACAACCCTGAACCCTGACCTCAGGTACAGGCTCAAACCTGAACCCTGACCCCAGGTACAGGTCCCAAATTTGGCCGATTGGATCAGTAACTGGCTGTCTCATAGAACTCAGTAAAGCTTTGCAACACCAATTTTAAATCCAACCAATTTATTTTATAGTAAATTCCCGAGCTTTCGACACTATGTTGTGCCTTCGTCAGGCAAATGCAGTGTTCTGATCTGCAGAGGCACTCATATCCACACAGACAGTTACAGATTGCTGATTAGAATGTGAATCCTTACATCTAACCTGCTATTCAAGTGTTAAAGTGGCTAACAATGTGTGAAGGGAATCCTGAACATTGGTTAGAGAATTGTGTATTTTCTCCAGACAGCACAGTAAGTGAGGTTTTTTGCTAATCCAAGCAAGTTACGGGGGGTTACAGATAGTGTGTCATGAAGCCAAGATCTCTGTTAAGACCGTCCTCATGTGTTCGGAACTTGGCTATCAGTCTCTGCTCAGCGACACTGCGCTGTCGTGTGTCCCGAAGGCCCCCCTTGAAGAATATTTACCTGCAGGTCGGAGGCCGAATACCCATGACTGCTGAAGTGTTCGCCCACAGGAAGGGAACTGTTTTGCCTCGTGATTGTTGAGCGATGCTCATTCATCCGCTGTCGTAGTGTCTGCATGGTCTTCCCAATGTACCATGCTTCAGGACATCCTTTCTTGCAACGTATTAGGTAGACAACGTTGGCCAAGTTGCAAGAGTATGTACCGTGTACCTGGTGAATGGTATCCTCACGTTTGATGATGTCGTCCATGTCTATGATCTGACATGTCTTGCAGAGGTTGCTGTGGCAGGGTTGTGTGGTATTGTGGTCACTGTTCTCCTGAAGGTAGGGTAGTTTGCTGCGAACAATGATCTGTTTGAGGTTGTGCGGTTGTCTGAAAGCAAGAAGTGGGGGGGTGGAGATGGCCCTAGCGAGATGTTCATCGTCATCAATGATATGTTGAAGACTCCGGAGAAGATGTTGTAGCTTCTCCGCTCCAGGGAAGTACTGGACAACAAAGGGTACTCTGTCCACCTTGTCCCGTGTTCGTCTTCTGAGGAGGTCAGTGCGGTTTATCGCTGTGGCACGATTGATGTCGATTGATGAGTCGAGCGCCATATTCTGTTCTCACGAGGGCATTCTTCAGCGTCTGGAGGTGTCTGTCACGATCCTCCTCATCTGAGCAAATTCTGAGTATACGGAGGGCTTGTCCATAGGGAATGGCTTCTTTAACGTGTCCAGGGTGGAAGCTGGAGAAGTGGAGCATCGTGAGGTTGTCTGTCGGTTTGCGGTATAGTGAGGTGCTGAGGTGACCATCCTTGATGGAGATGCCTGTGTCCAAGAATGCAACTGATTCTGGAGAATAGTCCATGGTGAGTCTGATGGTGGGATGGAACTTGTTGATATCATCATACAGTTGTTTCAATGATTGTTCACCATGAGTCCAAAGGAAGATGTCATCAATGTATCTAGTATATAACCTTGGTTGGAGATCTCGTGTGGTGAAGAAGTCACCACCCAGAGAATGATCAGAATTCACTCCTCTCCCCCCACCCAGAGAACCATCTGACCTCACTCCCCTCCCCCACCCAGACAGTGATCTGACCTCACTCCCCTCCCCCACCCAGACAGTGATCTGACCTCACTCC
Organism: Sphyrna mokarran; assembly: GCA_024679065.1. Classification (NCBI taxonomy): domain Eukaryota; kingdom Metazoa; phylum Chordata; class Chondrichthyes; order Carcharhiniformes; family Carcharhinidae; genus Sphyrna; species Sphyrna mokarran. The sequence continues at coordinate 57,761 of JAGIQG010000177.1, read as the reverse complement.
TGTCTCCCACCCAGAGAATCATCTGACCTCACCAGCCTCCCCCAACCCAAAGAATGATCTGACCTCAAACCTTCCCCCACCCAGAGAATGATTTCACTTCATTCCCCTTCCCGAAGCCAGACAATGATCTGACCTCACTCTCCTCCCCCGCCCAAAATATGATCTGACCTCACTCCCCACCCTCACCAGAGACTGATCTGACCTCACTCCCCTCCCCCACCCACAGAATGATCTGAACTCACTCCCCTCACCCACCCAGAGAATGATCTGAACTCACTCCCCTCCCCTACCCAGTCAATGATCTGACTTCACTCTCCTCCCCCACCCAGGGAATGATCTGACCTCACTCCCCTCCCTCACCCAGAGAATGATCTGACCTCACTGCCTTCTCCCACCGAGAGAATGATCTCACCTCCCTCCCGTCCCCAACCCAGAGAATGATCTGACCTCACTCCCCTCCCCCCACCCAGAGACTGATCTGACCTCACTCCCCTCCCCCACCCAGAGAATGATCTGACCTCACTCCCCTCCCCCAACCCAGAGAATGATCTGACCTCACTCCCCTTCCTCACAGAGAATTGATCTGACCCTCATCCCCTCCCCCATCTTTATTCATCTTGGGAAACTGAGGGGAATTTAGTATGGCCAATTGACTCTCGCAGGATTTCTTGCTCACTAAGGGGCAACTTATCCTGGCTTATCCAAATAACCTGCGCCTTCTTTGCTCATGGCCAGGCTCTAAATTAGTCCCCTACTGTCACAGGATGTTTATGAGAGGTGGCTTGCCAGGCTAAATTGCCCCTTACTGTCCCAGGATGTTTATGAGAGGTGGATTGGCCAGGCTAAATTGCCCATTACTGTCCCAGGATGTTTATGAGAGGTGGATTGCCCAGGCTAAATTGCCCCTTACTGTCCCAGGATGTTGATGAAAGGTGGATTGGCCATGCTAAATTGCCCCTTACTGTCCCAGGATGTTTATGAGTGGTGGATTGGCCAGGCTAAATTGCCCCTTACTGTCCCAGAATGTTTATGAGTGGTGGATTGGCCAGGCTAAATTGCCCCTTATTGTCCCAGGATGTTTATGAGAGGTGGATTGGCCAGGCTAAATTGCCCCTTACTGTCCCAGGATGTTTATGAGAGGTGGATTGGCCAGGCTAAATTGCCCCTTATTGTCCCAGGATGTTTATGAGAGGTGGATTGGCCAGGCTAAATTGCCCCTTACTGTCCCAGGATGTTTATGAGAGGTGGATTGGCCAGGCTAAATTGCCCCTTACTGTCCCAGGATGTTTATGCGAGGTGGATTATCCAGGCTAAATTGCCTGTTGTGACCCAAGATGTATCAGAGTGCTGGACTGATCGTACTAAATTCCCCCCTAAACATCTTCTCGTACACATTTATTGACTCAATGGGGAATATAGCATGGCCTATTCACAATTATTGCACATTAGCATGGCCCATCCAACTGTCGTAGAGATCTTGCACTAAGGAGCAGTTTAGCATGGCCAATCCAGCTCTACTACACATCTTGGGATCCTGCACATTGTTAGACAGCGAGGAGAGTTTAGCATGACCAAACCACATTTTGTAAACATCTCGGGACACTAAGGGGCAAGTTAGCATGGCCCATCCATCTCTTGTACACATCTTGAAGCATTAAGACAAATTTAGCATCGCCAATCCACCACTTGTACACATCTTGGGACAATGAGAGAATTTAGCTTGGCCAATCCATATACCCTACACATCTTGTGACACTGAGGAAAAATTTAGTGTGGCCAATGCAGCTCTCGTACACATCTTGACACACTATGGGGATTTTAGCATTGCCATTACACCTGTTGTACACATTTTAGATACTAAGGAACAGTTTAGCTCAGCCAATCAAACTCTCATACATATCTTAGGACACTAGGAGGTGATTGAGCCTGCCCAATCCCCCAAACATACACATCTTCGAACACTAAGGGGCAATTTAGTATGACCAATCCACCTCCAACATGTTTTTGTGATCCTAAGCGGAATTTAGCAGGGCCAATTCAGCTCTCGTAAACATCTTGGGACACTAAAGAGCAATTTAGCTTGGCCGATTCACTTCTTGTGCACATTTGGGACACCAAGGGAAATTTAGCGCGGCCAATCCATTTCTTGCACACATCTTTGGACATTAAGGGGCAATTCAGTTTTATCGAACAACTTCTCATACATGTTCTATGACACTATGGGAAATTTAGCATGGCCTATCCATACCTTGCACATCTTGGAATACTAAGGGACAATTTGGCATGGCCAATCCATCTCTCATGCAATCTTGGGACACTAAGGCTATTTAGCATGGCCTCTCATACACATTCTGGGACACAAAAGGGCAATTTAGTATGGCCAAAGCATCTCCCACTTTATCTTGGGACACAAAGGGTCAGTTTAGCAAAGCCAATCCATCTAACCTGCACACCTTGGGAAACTAAGGGGAATTTAGCATGGCCAATCCAATCTTGTACACATCTTGGGACACCTAACTACAATTTAGCATGGTCTATCCACCTCTCGTACACATCTTGGCGCACTGAGATGAATTTAGCACGGCCAATCCACCTAGTCTACACATCATGGGACACTAAGGGGCAATTTAGCATGGCCTATCTGCTCCTCATACACATCTTGGCACGTTGAAATGAATTTAGCATGGCCAGCCCACCTAACCTACACATCTTGGCTCACTGAAGGGAATTTATCATAGCCAATCCACATAACCTACACATCTTGGAACAGTTATGGGCAATTTAGCTTGGCCAATACACCAAACATGCACATCTTGGGACATAAGGAGCAATTTAGTGTGACCAATCCACTTCTCGTACACATATTGGAACATTAAGGGTAATTTAGCATGGCCAATCTACTGCTCGTACACATCTTGGGCCACAAAGGAGAATTTAGCATTGCCAATCCACTTAAGCTATGCATCTTGTGACACTAAGGGAAAAATTAGCATGACCAATTCACTTCTCGCACACGTTTTGCAACACTGATGTGAATTTAGCATGGGCAAACCACGTAATCTACATATTTTGGTCCACTAAAGAGCAATTTAACATGGCCAATCTATGTCTCATATTCATCTTGGAACACTAAGGGGAATTTTATCATGACCAATCCATCTCTGCCATACATCTTGGGACATGAGGGGAATTTGGCATGTCCAAAGCACATCTCAAACACATCTTGGGACACTAAGAGGACAATTTTCCTCCCTGTCAGGCGAGGAGGAAATGGTCGAGTAAGAGAACATTGGTGTACAAAAAAAGTTGATTTGCTGGTTAAAAGGAAAAAGGAGGCTTATGTCAGGATGAGGCTTGAAGGCTTGGTTAGTGCAATGGATAGCTATAGATTAGCCAGGAGGGAGCTAAAGTGTGAGTTGAGGAGAGCTAAGAGAGGACATGAGAAGACTTTGGCTGATAGGATTAAGGAGAATCCTAAAGCTTTCTTTAGATATGTTCAGAATAGAAGATTGGTTAGGACAAGATTAGGGCCAGTCATAGACAGCAGTGGGAAGTTGTGCGTGGAGCTGAAGAGATTGGAGAGGCACTGAATAAATATTTCTCTTCGGTATTCACGCAGGGAAATGTAAATGTAGTTGTGGAGAACACTGAGGTACAGGATTGCAAACTGGAAAGTATTGAAGTAGATAGGGAGGATGTGCTAGATATTCTTGAGGGTTTGAAGTTAGATAAGTCCCCTGGGCCGGACGGGATTTACCCTAGGATTCTCTGGGGGGCGAGAGAGGTGATTGCAGAGCTTCTGGCTCTGATCTTCAGGTCGTCGTTGGTTACAGGTGTGGTTCCAGAGGACTGGAGGATAGCGAATGTGGTCCCGTTGTTCAAGAAGGGGAAGAGAGACCTTCCAGGGAATTATAGGCCAGTGAGTCTTACTTCTGTTGTTGGCAAAGTATTGGAGAGAATTATTAGGGATAGGATTTATAGTTATTTAGAGAGAAATGAATTGATTGGGGATAGTCAGCATGGTTTTGTGAAGGGTAGGTCGTGCCTTACTACCCTCATTGAGTTTTTTGAAAAAGTGACCAAAGAGGTGGATGGGGGTAAGGCGGTTGATGTGGTATATATGGACTTTAGTAAGGCGTTTGATAAGGTGGCCCATGGAAGACTTCTGCAGAAAATGCAGATGTATGGGATAGAGGGTGATTTAGCTAATGGGTTAGGAATTGGCTAGCAGATAGAAGACAGAGGGTGGTGGTTGATGGGAGATATTCATTGTGGAGTTCGGTTACAAGTGGTGTACCTCAGGGGTCTGTTTTGGGGCCCCTGCTGTTTGTAATTTTATAAATGATCTGGATGAGGGTATTGAAGGATGGATTAGTAAATTTGCAGATGACACTAAAGTCGGTGGAGTGGTAGATAGTGAAGAGGGGTGTTATAGTTTGCACAGGGACTTGGACAAGTTGCAGAGCTGGGCCGAGAGGTGGCAAATGGAGTTTAATGTGGAAAAGTGTGAGGTAATGCACTATGGCAGAAATAATAACTGTGTAGAGTATAGGGCAAATGGTAGGATTCTTAGTAGTCTAGATGAACAGAGGGATCTTGGTGTGTATGTGCATAGATCTCTGAAAGTAGGCAGTCAGGTCGAGAAGGTTGTTAGGAAGGCATATGGAGTCTTGGCTTTTATTGGTAGAGGGATTGAATTTCGTAGCCGCAACGTCATGTTGCAACTGTACAAAACTCTAGTGCGGCCGCACTTGGAGTATTGTGTGTAGTTCTGGTCCCCGCATTATAAGAAAGATGTGGAGGCATTGGAGAGGGTACAGAGGAGGTTTCCCAGGATGTTGCCTGGTATGGAGGGCAGGTCTTATGAGGAGAGGCTGAGGGATTTGAGGTTGTTTTCGTTAGAAAGGAGGCGGCTAAGAGGGGACCTAATCGAAAAATATAAGATGATTAGAGGTTTAGATAGGGTGGACAGTGATAGCCTTTTTCCTAGGATGGAGAAAGCTTGCACGAGGGGACACAGCTTTATATTAAGGGGTGATAGTTATAGGACGGATATCAGAGGTAGGTTCTTTACCCAAAGGGTGGTTCGGGAGTGGAATGCCCTGCCTGCAGCAGTTGTAGATGCGCCAAGTTTGGTGGCGTTTTAAGAGGTTAGTTGATAAGTATATGGAAGAGAAGGGAATGGTTTAGTTTGGAGGGGCATTGCTTTTATATTGGTCGGCGCAACATCGAAGGCCGAAGGGCCTGTTCTGTGCTGTAATGTTCTATGTTCTATGTTCTATGTTCTAATTTAGCATGGCCAATTCATCTCTTGTACACATCTTGGGACACTAATTGGCAACTTAGCACAGCCAGTTCACCACTCCCACTCATCTTGGAACACTGAGGGCAATTTAGCATTTCCAATTCACATGCTAACTTTCCCTTAGTGTCCCAAGATGTGCAAGAGCAATTTAGCATTGCCAATCCACCCTACCTACACATCTTAGCACACTATGGGGAACTTGGCCTGGCCAATCGAACAAATCTACACATCTTGGGACATTAAGGGACAATTTAGCTTGGTCAATCCAACTCTTGTACACATGTTGCGACACTAAGAGATAATTTAGCACGCCCAATCCATTTTTTTGCTTACACCTTGTGTCACTAAGGGGAATTTAACATTGCCAAACCACCTCTCTTACACATTTTGGGACACTAAGAAGCAATTTAACATGGCCAATCCACCATTCATATACATTTCGGTATACTAAGGGAAATTTAGCATGGTTAAACCATCACTCATACACATTCTGGGACTCTACGGGGAAGTTAGCATGGCCAATCCACATCTCAGATACATCTTGGGACATTAAGGGGCAGTTTAGCTTGGTCAATCCACTTCTCGTATACATCTTGGGACATTAACAGGCAATTTAGCACAACCAATACACCTAACTTACAAATCTTGTGACATTAAGATACAGATTAGCAAAGCCAATCCCCTAACTTACACATCATGTGGTACTAAGGGGCAATTTATCATGACCAATCCACATCTTGTACTCATCTTGGGATTGAGGCAAAATTTATCATGGCCAACCTACATCTCATACACAACTTAGGACACGAGGGGCAATTTAACATGAGCATTCCACCCCTGGTACACATCTTGGGACACTATGAGGAATTTAGCAATGAATTTATTCATCTTGGGACAGTCAGGGGCAATTTAGCCTGGCCAATACATCTAACTTGCACATTTTGGGATGTTAAGGCACAAGTTAGCATGGCCAATCCACCTAAAGTACACTTCTTGGGACAGAGGGACAGTTTAGCGTGACCAATACACCACTTGTACACATCTTGAGACACGAAGGGGATTTCTAACATGTCCAGTTCTCCTCTCATCCATACCTTGGGGCGTGAAAGCAAGTTTAACATTCCAAATTCAAATCTTGCATACATCTTGGAACACCACGGGGACTTTAGCATGGCCAATTCACATTTTGTACACATCTTGTGACACTAAGGGCCAATTTAGCATTCCCAATCTACCTCTTGTACATACCTTGGGACACCAAAGGCTTGGGATGGTAAGGGGAATTTTGAATCTCAATCCACATCTTGTACACATCTTGGGGATACTGATTTGGCTCTCTAATTTCCCTAACCTACACGTTTTGGGACACTAAGAAGTAATCCATCTAATCTATACATCTTCAAACACTAAGGGGCAATTTAGCATGGCCAATCCACATCTTGGGACACTAAGGGGCAATTTAGTATGACCAATCCACCTCTCACACACATCTTGGGACACTAACGGGCAATTTAGCCTGGCCTACATACCTCTCATAAACATCTTGGCACACTAAGATGAATTTAGCATAGCCAATCCACCTGTCATTCACATTGTGGGATACTAAGGGGAATTTAGCATGTTCAATCCACCTGTCGTTCACATCGTGGGACACTAAGAGACCATTTAACATGGCCAATCCATCTCTTGTACACATGTTGGGACACTAATTGGCAATTTAGCACAGCCAGTTCACCACTCCTACCCATCTTGGAACACTGAGTGCAATTTATCATTTCCAATTCACACGCTACCTTTCCCTTAGTGTCCCAAGATGTGTATGAGCAATTTAGCATTGCCAATCCACCCTACCTACACATCTTAGCACACTATGGAGAACTTGGCCTGGCCAATCGACCGAATCTTGGGACATTAAGGGATAATTTAGCTTGGTCAATCCAACTCTTGTATACACCTTGTGACACTAACAGGCAATTTAGCACGGTCAATTCACATAACTTGCATATCTTGGGATAGTAAGGGATGATATCCTGGCCAATCCATCTATGTGACACATCTTGGGACAAACAAGGGGCAAGTTAGTGTGGCCAATCTCCTAACCTATGCACCTTGGGGCATCGAGGGGCAATTTAGCAAGGCCAATCCACCTAACCTCACTATCTTTGGACACAAAGGGGCAATTTAACATGGCCCCTCCAGCAGACACCCTCCCCCATGGTCTGATTTCCCCACACTCCCAGTAGGCCACCCCCTCAGCAGATCATGCCCCCAACCTACCTGGATTGCTGCTGACCCTCCACCATCCTTCTGAGCTGCATTCGATGTGGATATGTGCGTGTTGGACTGGGGTGAACACAGTAAAAAGTCTCACAAACACCAGGTTAAAGTCCTTTTGGAGAGAGAGAGAGATGGAGGGAGCTTCGTGGTGTTTTTCAATGTTGAGGTTATTGTTGTATTTTTTGGTGTTTTTCAATGTTGAGGTTGTTGTTGGATTTGTTGGTTTTTTCAATGTTGAGGTTGTTGTTGTATTTCTTGGTGTTTTTCAATGTTGAGGTTGTTGTTGGATTTGTTGGTTTTTTCAATGTTGAGGTTGTTGTTGTATTTCTTGGTGTTTCTCAATGTTGAGGTTGTTGTTGTATTTCTTGGTGTTTTTCAATGTTGAGGTTGTTGTTGTTGTTGTTGTTTCCAATGTTGAGGTTTCACAGAAATCCTACAGAGCAGAAAGAGGCCGTTTGGCCCATCAAGTCTGCACCGACCACAATCCCACCCAGGTCACTAATCCCTCTAACCTTCACATCTCAGGTATGGGTAACTAACGGGTAATTTTAGCCGGGCCAATCAACCTAACCCACACATCTTAGGACTGTGGGAGGAAACTGGAGCACCCGGAGGAAACCCACGCAGACACGAAGAGAATGTGCAAACTCCACACGGAAGTGACCCAAGCCGGGAATCGAACCTGGGTCACCGGATGTGGAGAAGCACATACACATCTTGGGGCACTAAGGACAATTTAGTCTGGCCGATGCACTTCTTATGCACATATTGTTACACTAAGGTGCAGTTTAGAATGGCCAATCCACCTAAACTACACACCTTGGGACACTAAGGGGCAATTTATAATAGCCAATTAGCCAAACCTATACATCTTGGGACACTAAGGTTCAATTTGGCATGGCCAATTAATTGAACATACACGTCTTTGGCCACTAAGGGCATTTAGCATGGCGAATCCACCTAACTGACACAGCTTGGGACACTAAGGGGATTTTAATGTCTCCAATTCTCCTCTCATCCATATCTTGGAATGCTAAAGTTAATTTAACATGGCCAATCCACATCTCGCATAGATCTTGGGTCACAAAGTGACAAGTTAGCATGGCCAATCCACTTCTCATACATCTCTTGGAGTATTAAGGAGCAATTTAGCATGGTCAATGCACCACTTGTACACATCTTGGGACACTAAGGGGCAATTTAATATTGCCAATCCATCTCTTGTACTCATCTTGGCACACTGGGATGAACTTAGCAAGGCCAATCCACCTAACCTACACAGCTTGGGACAATCAGAGGCAATTTAGCATTGTCCATCCACCTAACTTGTATATTTTGGGATGCTAATGCACAATTTAGGATCTCCAATCCACCTAAAGTACACTTCTTGGGACAGAGGAGCAATTTTGCATTGGCTAATCCACTTCTCATACGCATCTTGGGACAATAAGGGCAATTTAGCCTGGCCTATACACCTTCGTACACATCTTGGCACATACCTTAGTGTCCCAAGGTGCGTGCAAAAGTTGGATTGGCCATGCTAAATTGCTCTTTAGCATCCCAAGGTATTTACGAGAATTGAATTGGACATGCTAAATTTCCATTTGTGTCCCAAGACACGAGGTTTGGACTGGCATTGCTATATTGCCCCTTAGAGTCCCAAGATGTGTAGGTTTGTTGGGTTGGCCGCGTAACTGCTCCTTAGTGTCCAAATGTGTAAGATAGATGGATTGGCAATGCCACATTGCCACTTAGCAACACAAGATGTGTAGGTCAGGTAGTTTGGCTGTGCTAAATTCATCTTAGTGTGCTAAGATTTATACAAGAAGTGTGTAGGTCAGACTAAATTGCCCCTTCGTGTCCCAAGATATGTACGAGAGATGGATTGGTCATGATAAATTACCCCTTAGTGTTTGAAGATCTGTAGGTTAGATGGATTGCCCCATAGTGTCCCAAGATGTATAGATATGGGGGAATGACCTTGCTAAATTGCACTTAGTGTCCCAAGATGATCACAAGGTGTGAATTGGCCATGGTAAATTGTCACTTAATCTCCCAAGATAGTGTGTGACATGCAGAATGACCGTGCTAAATTAACTTTAGTGTCTCGAGATGACAGTGAGAGGAGAATTGGACATGTTACAATCCCCTTAGTATCTCAAGATGTGTAGGTTGGGTGGATTGGGCATGCTATAATTGCCTCTTTTGTGCCCCAAGACGTGTACGAGAGGTGCGTAGGCCAGGCTAAATTGCCCTTAGTGCCCCAAAATGTGTAGAGGAGATGGGTTGGCTGGGCTAAATTGCCCCTCAGTGGCCCAAGATGTGTATGATTGGCCATTCTAAACTGCCCCTCTGTCCCATGCTAAATGTCCCAAGATGTGTAGATTAGGTCGATTGGCCATGCTAAATTCACTGTAGTGTGCTAAGATGTGTAGATTGGGTGGATTGGCCATGCTAAATTGTGCCTTACATCCCAAAATGTGCAACTTAGGTGTATTGGCCAGGCTACATTGCCCCTGACTGTCCCAAGATGTGTAGGTTGGGCGGATTTGTGATGCTAAATTCATCTTAGTGTGCCGAGAGGTACATAGGTCAGGCTAAATTGCTCCTTAGGGTCCTAAGATGTATACGAGAGGTGGATTGGCCATGCTAAATTGCCTCTGACTGTCCCAAGATATGTACAAGATGTCGACTGGCCATGGTAAATTGCCCCTTAGTGTTTGAACATGTGGAGGTGAGATGGATTGTCCCTTAGAGTCACAAGACGGGTAGGTTAGGGGGATTGGACCTGCTAAATTGCCCCTTAGTGTCCCAAGATGAGTACCAGATGTGGATTGGCCACATTAAATTGATTCTGTGTGTCCCAAAATGTGGAGTTTAGGTGGATTGGCCATGCTAAATTGCCTCTTACTATCACAAGATGAGTAAGTTAGGTGGATTGGCCATGCTAAGTTGCCCCTAAGTGTCCCAAGGTATTTAGGTTAGGTGGATTGGCCATGCTAAGTTGCCCCTAAGTGTCCCAAGGTGTGTCAGTTAGCTGATTGGCCATGGTAAATTGTCCTTAGTGTAGCAGAATGTGTAAATTAGGTGAATTGGCCATGCTCAATTGACCTTTAATATCCTAAGATGTTAGATTAGGTCGATTGGCCATGCTAAATTCACCGTAGTGTGCTAAGATGTATAGGTTAAGTGGGTTGGTCGTGCAAAATTGCTCCTTAGTGGCCCAAAGTATGTACAAGAGGTGGTTACACCATGCTAAATTACCCTTTAGTGTTCCAAGGTGGATTGGCCAAGCTGTATGCCCCTTAGTGTCCCAGGATGTGTAAATTAGGTGAATTGGCCATGATAAATTGTCCTTTAGTGTCCCAAGAGGTGGATTGGTCACAGCAAATTGCCACTTCGTGACCCAAGATCTGTGCGAGATGTGGACTGGTCATGCGAAATTCTCCTCAGTGTCCCAAGATATCATTAAGAGGTAGATGAGCCATGCTATATTGCCTCTTAGTTTCCCAAGATGTGTATATAATATGAATTGGCCATTCTAAATTGCTGTTTATTGTCCCAAGAGGTGGTGTTTAGGTGCATTGGCCATGCTAAGTACCCCTCAGTGACCTAAGATGTGTAGATTAGGTGGATTGGCCATGCTAAATTGCCCCTTAGTGTCCCAAGATGTTTAGGTTATGTGAATTGGCCATGCTAAGTTGCGTCTTAGTGTGTCATGATGTGGTTGAGAGCTGGATTGGCAAATGCTAAATTCCCCTTAGTTTTCCAAGATGTGGAGTTTTTGTGGATTGGCCATGCAAAATGTCAAGTTATTGTCCCAAGATGTGTATGAGAGGTGGACTGGTGGTGCTAAATTCCCCATAGTGTGCCATGATGATGAGAGCTGGATTGGCCATGCTAAATTTCCCTTAGTTACTCAAGATGTGGGTGGGGCAGGGGAGTGAGGTCAGATCATTCTCTGTGTGGGGGAGGGAAGTGAGGTCAGATCATTCTCTGGGTGGGGGAGGGGAGTGAGGTCAGATCATTCTCTGGGTTGGGGAGGTGAGTGAGGTCAGATCATTCTGAGGGTGGGGGACGCGAATGAGGACAGATCATTCTCTGGGTGGGGGAGGGGAGTGAGGTCAGATCATTCTCTGGGTGGGGGAGGGGAGTGAGGTCAGATCAATCTCTGGGTGCGGGAGGGGAGTGAGGTCAGATCATTCTCTGAGTGGGAGGGGGAGTGAGGTCAGATCATTCTCTGGGGGGGGGAGGGGAGTGAGGTCAGATCATTCTCTGGATGGAGGAGGGGAGTGAGGTCAGATCATTCTCTGGATTGGGGAGGGGAGTGAGATCAGATCATTCTCTGGATGGAGGAGGGGAGTGAGGTCAGATCATTCTCTGCATGGAGGAAGGGAGTGAGGTCAGATCATTCTCTGGATGGAGGAAGGGAGTGAGGTCAGATCATTCTCCGGATGGAGGAAGGGGAGTGAGGTCAGATCATTCTCCGGATGGAGGAGGGGAGTGAGGTCAGATCATTCTCTGGATGGAGGAAGGGGAGTTGAGGTCAGATCATTCTCTGGGGGGGGGAGGGGAGTGAGGTCAGATCATTCTCTGGATGGAGGAGGGGAGTGAGGTCAGATCATTCTCTGGATTGGGGAGGGGAGTGAGATCAGATCATTCTCTGGATGGAGGAGGGGAGTGAGGTCAGATCATTCTCTGCATGGAGGAAGGGAGTGAGGTCAGATCATTCTCTGGGTGGGGGAGGGGAGTGAGGTCAGATCATTCTCTGGGTGGGGGAGGGGAGTGAGGTCAGATCATTCTCTGGGTGGGGGAGGGGAGTGAGGTCAGATCATTCTCTGGGTGGGGGAGGGGAGGGAGGTCAGATCATTCTCTGGGTGGGGGAGGGGAGTGAGGTCAGATCATTCTCTGGGTGGGGAAGAGGAGTGAGGGCAGATCATTCTGTGGGTTGGGGAGGGGAGGGAGGTCAGATCATTCTCTGGATGGGGGAGAGGAGAGAGGTCAGATCATTCTTTGGGTGGGGGTGAGGGGAGTGAGTTCAGATCATTCTCTGGGTGGGGGTGAAGGGAGTGAGGTCAGATCATTCTCTGGGGTGGGGGAAGGGAGTGAGGTCAGATCATTCTCTGGGTGGGGGGGTGAGGGGAGGAGCGTTGAGTTTAAGATCATTCTCTGGGTGGGGTTGGAGGGAGTGAGGTCAGATCATTCCTTCTGATGGGGTGAGGGAGTGAGTCTGATCATCTCTGGGTGGGGGGGGGAGTGAGGTCAGTTCAGTCTCGGGGTGGGGGAGGCGAGAGAGGGACCAGAGTATTCTGTGGGGGGTGGGGGAGGGGAGTGAGGTCAGATCATTCTCTCGGTGGGGGAGGGGAGTGAGATCAGATCATTCTCTGGGTGGGGGACGGGGGTGAAGTCAGATCATTCACTAGGTGGGGGAGGGGAGTGAGGTCAGATCATTCTCTGGGTGGGGGAGGGGAGTGAGGTCAGATCATTCTCTGGGTGAGGTAGGGGAGTGAGGTCAGATCATTCTCTGGGGAGGTAGGGAGAGGAGGTCAGATAATTCTCTGGGTGCGGTAGGGGAGTGAGGTCAGATCATTCTCTGGGTGAGGTAGGGGAGTGAGGTCAGATCATTCTTCTGGGTGAGGTAGGGGAGTGAGGTTCGATCATTCTCTGGGTGGAGGAGGGGAGTGAGAACAGATCATTCTCTGGGTGGGGGAGGGGAGTGAGGTCAGATCATTCTCTGGGTGAGGTAGGGGAGTGAGGTCAGATCATTCTCTGGGTGAGGTAGGGGAGTGAGGTCAGATCATGTGCATGAGAGACGGATTGGCCATGCTAAATTGCAACTTTCACGCAATCCATGTAGCCTAAAAATTGACCAACACTTACTCTCCCAAGACATATTGCTTACGAGGATTGACTCCTAATTGACAGCAGGAGGACTCCTAATTGACATTGGTAAATTACAAGAAGCTCTGACAAATATTCATATGCATATCTGCACACTGACTCACTCACACACCCCGTCACCCACCCATACGCACACATCCTCACCCCCGCGTGAGTGCACACTCTGAATCTGAAAGGACAGAGTGAACCCAGCCAGGCCTGTGACACTGAATCAAAAAGGAGAGAGTGAATCCAGCCAGGCCTGTGACACTGAATCAAAAAGGAGAGAGTGAATCCAGCCAGGCCTGTGACTCTGAATCTGAAAGGACAGAGTGAACCCAGCCAGGCCTGTGACACTGAATCAAAAAGGACAGAGTGAACCCAGCCAGGCCTGTGACACTGAATCAAAAAGGACAGAGTGAACCCAGCCAGGCCTGTGACACTGAATCAAAAAGGACAGAGTGAACTGAAACTACACATCGTTGGATCCTAAGTGCATTTAGCACGGCCAATTCACCTAACCTACACATCTTGGGACACTAAAGGGATTTTCACATGTCTAATTCTCCTCTCATCCACATCTTAGGACCCTAAAGGAAATTTAACATGACCAATCCACCACTCGTACACATCTTGTGATACCACGGGACAATTTAGCATGACCAAACCACTTCTCGTACGTATCTTGGACATTAAGGTGAATTTAGCATTGTCAATTAACCAAACCTACACATTTTTAGACCTAAGGGACAATTTATCCACGCTAACCTACAGACCTTAGGACAGCAGGGGGAATTTAGCCTTGCCAATCTGCCTAATTACATAACTTGGAATATTAAGGTGCAGTTTAAGCGATTAAGCGAATTAAGGGTTTTAGGAGCAAACGGAAAATGGAACTGATCCACTTCAGATCAGCCATGATCTTATTGAAGGGGCAATCCATCAAACTTACACATTTGCAAACAATAAGGGGCAATTTAGTGTCACCAATATATCTTATACATATCTTGGCACATTAAGGGGAATTGTAACATGGCCAATCCCCCTCTTAATGATGCTAAAGAGCAATTTAGCCTGGCCAATCCACCATTCATAGACATCTTCGGACACTAAGGAGAATTTAGCCCGGCCTATGCACCTCTCCTACACATCTTGGCACATTAAGATGAATTTATCAAGGCCAATCCACCCAAACTACACATCTTAGCACACTTTGGGGAATTTGGCATGGCCAATCCATCTCTCGTACACACTTTGGGACATGAAGGGGCGATTTAGCTTCCCAAATCCCCCTAGCCAATATGTCTTGGGCATATTTAGAACATCGAATAGCACAGTACAGGCCCTTCGGCCCTCAATGTTGTGCTGAGCTTTGTCTGAACCCAAGATCAAGCTCTCCCACTCCTTCTCATTCTGGAGTGCTCCATGTGCCTCTCCAATAACTGCTTGAAAGTTCCTAAAGTTCCGACTTCACTATCACAGCAGGCAGTGTATTCTACACCCCAACCACTCTCTGAGTAAAGAATCTACCTCAGACATCCCTTCGATATCTCCCACCATGAACCTTATAGTTATGCCCCCCAGTAACATTTACATTCACCCAAGGAAATATTCTCTGCACGTCCACTCTATCAATCACTCTCATCATAAACCTCTATTAAGTCACCTCTCATCCTCCTCCACTCTAAAGAGAAAAGCCTCAGCTCCCTCAACCTTTCCTCATAAGACCTACCCTCCAAACCAGGCAGCATCCTGGTCAATCTCCTCTGCACTCTCTCCAATGCTTCCACATCCTTCTTATAGTGAGATGACCAGAACTGTACACAATATTCCAAATGTGGTCTCATCAAGGTCCGGTATAGTTACAGCATAATCCCACGGTTCTTAAACTCAAACCCCCTGTTAATAAACACTAACACACTATAAGCTTCTTCACACTCTATCAACTTGAGTGACAACCTTCAGAGATCTGTGGATATGAACCCCAAGATCTCTCTGTTCCTCCACATTCCTCAGAACCCTGCCGTTGACCCTGTAATCCACATTCAGGTTTGTCCTACCAAAATGAATCCCCTCGCACTTATCAGGGTTAAACTCCATCTGCCACTTTCCTGCCCAGCTCTGCATCCTATCAATGTCTCTTTGCAGCCTGCAAAAGCCCTCCCCCTCATCCACTACTCCACCAATCTTGGTGTCATCAGTAAATTTACTAACCCATCCTTCAGCCCCCTCTTCCAACTCGTTGATAAAAATCACAAACAGCAGAGGAGCCAGCACTGACCCCGGTGGTGCACCGCTGGGAACTGGCCTCCAGTCTGTACATTTTCCCTCCATCTCCACCCTCTGCCTTCTATGATACAGCCAGTTACTGATCCTATCGGCAAAATTTGGGACCTGTACCTGGGGTCAGGGTTCAGGTTTGAGCCTGTACCTGGGGTCAGGGTTCAGGGTTGTGACCCGTACTCAGGGTCAGGGTTCAGGGTTGGGGCCTGTACTCAGGGTCAGGGTTCAGGATGAGGCCTGTACTTGGGGTCAGGTTTGGGGTCTGTATTTGGGGTCGGGGTTTAGGGTTGGGGCCTCTTCTAGGGGTCAGGGCTCAGGGTTGGTGCTTGTACCCAGGTCAGGGTTCAGGGTTGGTGCCTGTACTTGGGGTCAGGGTTCAGGGTTGGTGCCTGTACTTGGGGTCGGCGTTCAGTGTTGAAGCCTGTGCTCAGGTCAGAATTCAGGCTTGGGGCCTGTACTCAGGGTCAGGGTTCAAGGTTGAGGCCTGTGTAATCGGGGTCAGGGTTCAAGGTTGGGGCCTGTACTCGGAGTCAGGATTCAGGTTTTGGGACTGTACTCACACACTCTCTCACATACACATAGACACACGCACACTTTCTCACACATGCATTCTTTCACACACGAATTCTCTCTCATGAACATGCTCTCTCTCACACACACTATCTCACACACATGCATTCTGTCTCTCTCACACATTCTCACCCACACGCACTTTCTCTCACAAACACATTCTCTCGCAAACATACACACAAACACACGCTCTTGCACACACACACATACACACACTCTCTCTCTCTCACACACACACTCCCTTACACCCATTCTCTCTCACACGCACTCTCTCATTCACACACTCTCTGACATACACACTCTCTCATACCCTCCCTCTCTCACACACACTGTCCCTGTCAAACTCTCTCTTACTCTCATACGCAGACACACACACACACAACACACACACACACACACACACACACACACACACACACACACACACACACACACACACACCTCTCTCTCATGTATACTATTTCTCACATGCACTCTCTCTCTTACACATGTATTCCCTCACACACACACACTCTTTGACACACAATCGGGGTCAGGATTCCGGGTTGGGGCCTGCACTCACACACGCATTCACACACGCACACTCTCTCTCACACGTACACTCTTTCTCACATGCACTCTCTCTCTTACACATGCACTCCCTCACATGCACACTGTCTCACACATACACTTTCACACAACACACACACTCCTCTCTCACTCATGTGCTGTAACATACACACTCTCTCTCACTCACGGATTCTCTCTCAGACACACAGTTTCTCACACATGCACTCTCCTAAACAGACATTCCATCTCTCACACACACACAGGGTTGGGGCCTGTACTCAGGGTCAGGGTTCAGGGTTGGGGCCTGTACTCGGGGTCAGGGTTCAGGATGGGGCCTGTACTCGGGGTCAGGGTTCAGGATGGGGCCTGTACTCGGGGTCAGGGTTCAGGGTTGGGGCCTGTACTCGGGGTCAGCGTTCAGGGTTGGGGCCTGTACTCGGGGTCAGGGTTCAGGGTTGGGGCCTGTACTCGGGGTCAGCGTTCAGGGTTGGGGCCTGTACTCGGGGTCAGGGTTCAGGATGGGGCCTGTACTCGGGGTCAGGGTTCAGAGTTGGGGATTGAGGATTGAGGATTGTATTCAGGGTCAGGGTTCAGGATTCAGGATTCAGAATTGGAGCCCGTACTCACACATGCGCACTCACACGTGCACACTCTCTCTCTCACACACGCACTCTAGCATACTCACTCTCTCACACATGCATTCTTTCACACATAAACTCTCTCTCACACACACACACATTCTCTCACACACAAGCACTCTGTCTGTCACACATGCACTCCCCCAAACACACATTCCCCTCACACACACACACACACACACACACACACATTCTCTCTCTCAGACATGCAGTCTCTCACACACACATACTCACAAATACCCTCTCACAAACATTCTCTGACATATACACACACACTCTCTCACACACACTCTACCCCACCCTTTCCTCTGGGTCAGGGTTCAGAGTGTGTCCACGGGGTTAGAGTTCAGAGCCTGTTTTCAGGGTCAGGGTTTGGGACCTATCCTCAGTTTTAGGACCCAGGGCCTGTGTTCAGGATCCAGGTTTAGGTTTGGGGCCTGTACTCGGGGTCAGAGTTCAGGGTTTGGGGCCTGTACTCGGGGTCAGAGTTCAAGGTTTGGGGCCTGTACTCGGAGTCAGAGTTCAGGGTTTGGGGCCTGTACTCGGGGTCAGAGTTCAGGGTTTGGGGCCTGTACTCGGGGTCAGAGTTCAGGGTTTGGGGCCTGTACTCGGGGTCAGGGTTCAGGGTTTGGGGCCTGTACTCGGGGTCAGGGTTCAGGGTTGGGGCCTGTACTCGGGGTCAGGGTTCAGGGTTGGGGCCTGTACTCGGGGCAGGGTTCAGGGTTGGGCCTGTACTCAGGGTCAGGGTTCAGGGTTGGGGCCTGTACTCGGGGTCAGGGTTCAGGGTTGGGGCTGTACTCGGGGTCAGGGTTCAGGTTGGGGCCTGTACTCGGGGTCAGGGTTCAGGGTTGGGGCCTGTACTCGGGGTCAGGGTTCAGGGTTGGGGCCTGTACTCGGGGTCAGGGTTCAGGGTTGGGGCCTGTACTTGGGGTCAGGGTTCAGGGTTGGGGCCTGTACTCGGGGTCAGGGTTCAGGGTTGGTGCCTGTACTCGGGGTCAGGGTTCAGGGTTGGGCACTGTAGTCGAGGTCAGGGTTCAGCGTTGGGGCCTGTACTCGGGGCCAGAGTTCAGTGTTGGGGCCTGTACTCAGGGCCAGAGTTCAGGGTTGGGGCCTGTACTCGGGGCCATGGTTCAGGGTTTGGGGCCTGTATTCGGGCTTATATTCAGGGTCAGGGTTCAGGATAAGGCCTGTACTTGGGGTCAAGTTTCAGGATTGGGGCCTGTACTCGGGGTCAGGGTTCAGGGTTGGGGCCTGTACTCAGGGTCAGGGCCTGTACTCAGGGTCAGGGTTCAGGATGAGGTCTGTACTCAGGATCAGTGTTCAGGATGAGGCCTATACTCAGGATCAGGGTTCAGGGTTGGTACTTGTACTCAGGGTCAGAGTTCAGGGTTGGAGCCTGTACTCGGGGTCAGGGTGCAGGGTTGAGGCCTATATTCGGGGTCAGATTCAGGGTTGGGACCTGTATTCGGGGTCAGGGTTCAGGGTTTGGTGCCTGTAATCAGGGTCAGGGTTCAGGGTTGGGGCCTGTACTTAGTGTCAGGATTCAGGTTGGGGCCTGTACTCAGGATCAGGGATAGGCCTGTATTTGGGGTCAGTGTTCAGGGTTTGGGTCTGTACTCAGGGTCAGAGTTCAGGATTGAAGCCTGTAATTGGGGTCAGGGTTCAGGGTTTGGTGCCTGTAATCGGGGTCGGGGTTCAGGGTTGTAGCCTGTGCTCGGGGTCAAGGTTCATGGTTAGGCCCTGTACTCGGGGTCAGGGTTCAGTTTTGGGATCTGTACTTGAGGTCAGGATTCAGGATAAGGGCCTGTACACAGGGTCAGATTGGGGCCTATATACAGGGTCAGGGTTCAGTTGGCCTGTACTTGGGGTCAGGGATGAGGGATCGGGCCTGTCCTTAGGGTCAAGTTTCAGGATTGGGGCCTGTCCTCGAGGTCAGCGTCTGTTATTCTCTCTCTCTCTCTCACACACTCTCTCACACACACACACACACAGACACACAGTCTACACACAGACAACTCTCTTTAGACACATTCTCTCTCTCTCTCTCTCAGGGTTCAAAGCCTGTCCTCAGAGTCAGAGTTCGGTGCCTGTCCTGGTGGTGAGGGATCAGGCCCTGTTCTCAGGGTTAGGGTTGGGGCCTGTATTCGGGGTCTGGGTTCTGGGTTGGAGCTCAGGTTGGGGTTCTGTACTCGGGGTCAGGGTGTGTTCTTTTCTCACATAACACACACACACACACACACACATGCACACACACACACACATGCACACTCTCTCTCACACATGCATTTTCACATACGCACATGCTCTCTCACACATGCACTCTCACTGACACTTTCTGTTACACATACTCCCTCTCACACACGCACTCTCTCTACACGCGACTCATTGACACTCTCACAAACATACTCACACACACCCTCTCACACACACACACCCTTATTTCCTTTAAGGTCGGATCCTATAATGAGTTCAGGGTTAGGGCCTGTCCGCGGCTGAGGGTTCAGGGTTTGGGGTCTGTTCTCGGGTTGGAGTTCAGGGTTAGGGTCTGTACTTGGAGTCAGGGTTCAGGGTTGGAGCCTGAACTCGGAGTCGGGGTTCAGGGTTGGGGCCTGTACTCGGGATCAGGGCTCAGGGTTCAGAGTTTGGGCCTGTACTCAGGGTCAGGGTTCAGGGTTCGGAGTTTGGGCCTGTACTCGGGGTCAGGGTTCAGAATTGAGGCCTGTAGTCAGGGTCAGGGTTCAGAGCTGAGGCCTGTAGTCAGGGTCAGGGTTCAGAGCTGAGGCCTGTAGTCAGAGTCAGGATTCAGGGCTTGGGGCCTGTACTTGGGGTCAGGGTTCAGGGTTGGGGTCTGTACTCAGGGTCAAGGTTCAGGGTTGGGGCCTGTATTTGGGGTCAGGGTTTAGAGTTTGCATCCTGTACTTGGGGTCAGGTCAGGGTTTAGGGTTGGGGCCTGTACTCGGTCAGGGTTCAGGGTTTGGGCCTGTTCAGGGTCAGGGTTCAGGGTTGGGGTCTGTACTCGGGGTCAGGATTCTGGGTTAGTGTTCAGGGTTGGGGCCTGTACTCAGGGTCAAAGTTCAGGGTTGGGGCCTGTACTGAGGGTCAGAGTTCAGGATTTGGGGCCTGTACTCAGGGTCAGGGTTCAGATTTGAGGCCTATACTCAGGGTCAGGGTTCAGAGTTGAGGCCTATACTCAGGGTCAGGGTTCAGGGTTGGGGCCTGTACTCGGGGTCAGGATTCCGGGTCAGAGTTCAGGGTTGGGGCCTGTACTCAGGGTCAGGATTCTGGGTTAGGGTTCAGGGTTGGGGCCTTTACTCAGGGTTCAGGGTTCAGGGTTGGGGCCTTTACTCAGGGTTCAGGGTTCAGGGTTTGGGGCCTGTACTCAGGGTTCAGGGTTTGGGGCCTGTACTCAGGGTTCAGGGTTTGGGGCCCGTACTCAGGGTTCAGGGTTTGGGGCCTGTACTCAGGGTTCAGGGTTCGGGACCTGTACTCAGGGTTCAGGGTTTGGAGCCTGTACTCGGGGTCAGGGTTCAGGGTTTGGAGCCTGTACTCGGGGTCAGGGTTTGGGGCCTGTACTCAGGGTTCAGGGTTTGGGGCCTGTGCTCAGGGTTCAGGGTTTGGGGCCTGTGTTCAGGGTTCAGGGTTCGGGGTTCAGGGTTCAGGGTTTGGGGCCTGTAATCGGGTTCAGGATTCAGAGTTTGCCTCCAGTAAATGGGGTCAGGGTTTAGGGTTGGGGCCTGTTTTCCATCTCTCACACATTCTCTCAAATAATCTTTCTCTCTCACACACACTTTTTCACACAGTCTCACACACAGTCTCACTCTCTCTCTCTCTCTCTCTCACACACACACACACACATACTCTCACATTTTCTCACTCTCTCTCACTCTCTCACTCTCATTCACACATTCTCACACACTCTCTTGTGTCTGTGTGGGTATCCTCCGGGTGCTCCAGTTTCCTTCCACAGTCCAAAGATATGGTGGGTTCGGTTGATTGGCCGTCCTAAGAAATTGTCCCTTAGTGTCCAGGGATGTGTAGTTCAGAGGGATTAGTATGTAGGGATATAGGGATAGGGCCTGGGTGGGATAGTGTTTGGTGTAGCTTCGATGGGCTGAAAGGCCTCTTTCTGCACTGTAGGGTTCTATGATTCTCACATTTTGGGGCCTGTGCTCAGGGTCAGGGTTCAATTTTTGAGGCCTTTTGTCAGGGTCAGTATTCAGGTTTGTTTGCACACACACTCTCTGTCTCTCACACGCACTCTCTCTCCCTCTCACCATCCCAGACCCATTATCATCCCTGAGCCCTCACTCCTCACCATCGCTGACCCCTCACCATCCCTGATCTCTCATCCACCACCATCCCTCACCTCTCCTCCCTCACTATCCTTGACCCCGACCCTTCAGCATCCCTGAACTCTCACCTATCACCATAACTCACCAATCCTGATCCCTCACCCTTCAGCATCCCTGACCCCTCACCTTCTCCATCCCTGATCCCTGATCCCTCTTCAGCCCTGAACCCTCACCCCTCACTATCCGATTCCTCAACCCACACCTTCCCAGACCTCTCACCTCTCACCATCTGTGACCCATCACACCTCACCATCTCTGATCATTCACTCCTCACCATCCCTCTCCATCCCTGACCCCTCACCCCTCACCATCTATGCCCTCTCATCTCTCACCAACCCTGAACTCTGTTCCCTCACCATCCCTGACCCCTCACCCCTCACCATTGCTGGGTCCTTAACATGTCTGACCTCTCACTATCTCTCACCACTCACCCCTCACCAACCCTGACTCCTTACCATTCGTGACTCCTCAGCATTCCTGACCCCTTACCCGTTACCAACACTAACCCCTCATCCCTCACCAATTCTGACTCCTCACCATCCATGAACTCTCACCCCTCACCAACCCTAATCCTTCACCCCTCATCAACCCTCACCTCTCACCCCTCACCAGCCCTGACCCTTCATCAACACTGACCCCTCACCAACCCTGACTGCTCATCCCACATCATCCCTCCTCCCTCACCATCCCTGACCTCTGACCCCTCAGCATCCCTGACCTCTCATCCCTCACTATTTCTGACTGCTCACCCCTCACCCATCACCATACCTCACCCCTCAGCATCTCTGACTCCTGACCCCTCACCATCCCCAACCCCTCACCGACCCTGACCCCTCACCATTCCTGACCTCTGACACCTCACCATCCCTGCCGTGTCACCCCTCACCATCTCTCACCGATCATCTGTCACCAAGCCTGACCCCTTACACCCCCCCTCACCCTTACCATCCCTGACCCCTCACCTCTTACGATTCCGGACCCTTACTGTTCCTGACCCCTCAGCCCTCATCATCTCTGACCTCTCACCCCTCATCATCTCTGAACCCTCACCTCTCACCAAACCTGCTCTCCATCTCTCACCATCCTTGACCCCTGACCCCTCACCATCTCTTACCCCTCACCCCTCACCATCTCTGACCCCTCATCCCTCACCATCTCTCACACTCATCCCTCACCATCTCTGACCCCTCACCATCTCTCACACTCATCCCTCACCATCTCTGACCCCTCACCATCTCTCACACTCATCCCTCACCATCTCTGACCCCTCTGACCCCTCGTCTATCTCCTTCCCTCGTCCATCACATCTCCTCGACCCAGCATCATCCGTGACCACTTACTCCTCAAATCCCTGACTCCTCACGAACCCTGACCCTCACCCCTCGCCATCCCTGAGCCCTTAGCCCTCACCATTCCTGACCCCTGACCCCTCAGCGTCACCATCTCTGATCCCTCACCAACCCTGACAACCTCACCCCTCACCATTCCTATCTCTTCACCCCTCACCAAACCAAACCCGTCACCACTCACCATTCCTGGACCCTCACCCCTCACTATTCCGACCCTGCTCCCTCACACTTCACCATCTCTGACCCCTCTCCCTCATCTCTCACCATCCCTGATACCAGACCCCTCAGCATGCCTACCTCCCCACCCCTCACCTTCCCTCTCCAATCCTAACCTTTCACCCCTCAACACTCTTCATCCCTCAATCCTCAGCATCTCTGACCTCTCACCCCTCACCATCTCTGACCCCTCAACCCTCATCACTCACCATCCCTGACTCCTCATCCCTCACCATCCCTGACCCCTCATCCCTCACCATCACTCACCCCTCACAACTCACCATCCCTGATCTTTCACCCCTCACTAACCCTCAACAACTCTGACAGTCCACCCTTCACCATCCCTGACCCCTCACGCCCATCACTCCTCACTATCTCTCACTACCCCCCACCATCCCTCGCCCCTCACACCTCAACGTCTGTCATCTTCCTTGACCCATTACTGCTCACCAAATCTGACCACTCATCCTTCATCATCCCTGACCCCTCACCCCTCACAAACCCTGACTCCTGACCCCTCACCCCTCACAAACCCTGACCCCGCACCCCTCACAAACCCTGACTCCTGACCCCTCACCCCTCACAAACCCTGACTCCTGACCCCTCACAAACCCTGACTCCTGACCCCGCACCCCACACAAACCCTGACTCCTGACCCCTCACCCCTCACAAACCCTGACTCCTGACCCCTCACAAACCCTGACTCCTGACCCCTCACCCCAAACCCTGACCCGCACCCCTCACAACCCTGACCCCGACCCCTCACAAACCCTGACTCCTCACCCCTCACAAACCCTGACTCCTGACCCCTCACCCCTCACAAACCCTGACTCCTGACCCCTCACCCTCACAAACCCTGACCCTGACCCTCACTCCTCACAAACCCTGACCTGACCCTCACCCCTCACAAACCCTGACTCCTGACCCCTCACCCCTAACAAACCCTGACTCCTGACTCCTCACAAACCCTGACTCCTGACCCCTCATCCCTCACAATCCTGACCCTGCACTCCTCACAAACCCTGACCCTGCACCCCTCACCCCTCACAAACCCTGACTCCTGACCCCTCACCCCTCACAAACCCTGACTCCTGACCCCTCACCCCACACAAACCCTGACCCCTCACCCCTCACAAACCCTGACTCCTGACCCCTCACCCCTCACAAACCCTGACTCCTGACCCCTCACAAACCCTGACTCCTCACCCCTCACAACCCTGACCCCGCACCCCTCACAAACCCTGACTCCTGACCCCTCACCCCTAACAAACCCTGACCCTGCACCCCTCACCGGTCACTAAACCCTGACCCCTCACTCCTCACAAACCCTGACTCCTGACCCCTCACCCCTAACAAACCCTGACTCCTGACTCCTCACAAACCCTGACTCCGACCCCTCACCCCTCACAAACCCTGACTCCTGACCCCTCACCCTCACAAACCCTGATCCTGACCCCTCACCCCTCACAACCCTGACCCTGCACCCCTCACAAACCCTGACTCCTGACCCCTCACCCCTCACAAACCCTGACTCCTGACCCCTCACCCCTAACAAACCCTGACCCTGCACCCCTCACCCCTCACAAACCCTGACCCCTCACCCCTCACAAACCCTGACCCTGCACCCCTCACAAACCCTGACTCCTGACCCCTCACCCCTCACAACCCTGGACCCCTCACCCCTCAAACCCTGACCCTGACCCCTCACCCTCACAAACCCTGACTCCTGACCCCTCACCCCTCACAACCCTGACCCGCACCCCTCCACCCTCACAAACCCTGACCCCTCACCCCTCCAACCCTGACCCTCCCCCTCACCCCTCACAAACCCTGACCCTGCACCCCTCACAAACCCTGACTCCTGACCCCTCACCCCTCACAACCCTGACCCCTGACCCTCACCCCTCACAAACCCTGACTCCTGACCCCTCACCCCACACAACCCTGACACCCTCACCCCTCACAAACCCTGACTCCTGACCCCTCACCCCTCACAAACCCTGACTCCTGACCCCTCACAAACCCTGACCCTCACCCCTCACAACCCTGACCCGCACCCCTCACAAACCCTGACTCCTGACCCCTCACCCCTAACAAACCCTGACCCTGCACCCCTCACCCGTCACAAACCCTGACCCCTCACCCCTCACAAACCCTGACTCCTGACCCCTCACCCCTAACAAACCCTGACTCCTGACTCCTCACAAACCCTGACTCCTGACCCCTCACCCCTCACAAACCCTGATTCCTGACCCCTCACCCCTCACAAACCCTGACCCTGACCCCTCACAAACCCTGACCCCTCACCCCTCACCAACCCTGGCTCCTCACTCACCAACTCTGACCCCCTCACCATCCTGACCCATCACCATCTCTGACCCCTCACCCCTCACCATCCCTACCCCCTCATTCTTCAACCTTCACCATCCCTGACCCCTCACCCCTCACCAATCCTGACCCCTCACCCCTCACCATTCCTGACCCCTTACCATGCCTCACTCTTCACCAGCCCTGACCCTTCATCCCTCACTATCCCTGACCTCTCACCCCTCACCAACCCTGACCTCTCACCCCTCACCAACCCTGACCTCTCACCCCTCACCAACCCTGACCCCTCACCCCTCACCAGCTCCAAGCCCTCACCTCTCACCATTCCCGGCCCTGCACAATCCCTGACTCCTGACCCCTCACCATCCCTGACCCCTCAAACCTCCTCCTTACCATTCCTGACCCCTCACCCCTCACGCTTCCTCACCCCTCACCCCTCACCATCCCTGACTCCTCACCATCGCTGACTCCTCACCACTCACCACCCTCACCCTTCACTCCTGACCAAACCTGAACCCTCACCCGTCACCATTCCCAAACCACCACCCGTCACCAACCGTGACCCCTCATCCCTCACCAACCCTGACCCCTCATCATCGATGACCCCTCAGCAATGCTGACACCCCTCACTCCTCAGTATCCCTCACCATCTCTGACCCCTCACTATCCCTCACATCTCAATAACACTCACCCCTCACCATCCCTGACTGCTCAACCCTCACCCTTCACCCTCTCTCACCAACCCTGACCCCTCACCTCTCACCATCCCTGACCCCTCACCTCTCACCATCCCTGACCCCTCAATTCTCACCATCCCTGACTGCTCAATCCTCCCCATTCACCATCTCTCACCATCCCTGACCCCTCACCCCTCAGCAAACATGACCCACACCCCTCAACAATCCAAACCCCTCAACTCTTAGCATCCCTGATCTCACCCCTCACCATCTCTGACACCTCACCACCCATCATTCCTGACCACTGAATATCCCTGACCCTTCACTCCTCACCTACCCTGACCCCTGACCCATCACCCCTCAGTCCTGACCATCCCTCACCATGCCTCACCATCCCTGACCTCTCACCCCTCACCAACCCTGACCCCTCACCCTTCACCAACCCTAACCCCTCACCCCTCACCAACCCTAACCCCTCACCCACCCTGACCCCTGACCCCTCACCCCTCACCAACCCTGACCCCTCACTCCTCACCAACCCTGACCCCTCACCCCTCACCAACCCTGACCCCTCATGATCATTTCTTACCCATCACGACAGCGCAGAGTCGCTGAGCAGAGACTGATAGCCAAGTTCCACACACATGAGGACGGTCTCAACAGGGATCTCGGGTTCATGTCACACTATCTGTAACCTCCATGACCTTGCCTGACCCCCTCACCATCTCTGACTCACAAGAAACATGATGAAAAGAAGCCGTACGCTGTTCAGAAAGCTGATCTGATAAACATGGTGCAGCAGTTCCAGGCAGAGAGAACGACACTAGCTCGGAGTAAAAACCCTTTCATCATGGACTTGTCCTGTTCATTGCAGTCTGACAACAATGTTTACCTTGTGAATGGAGTCCCTTATTGGTGAGGATGTGAAATCTCTACTTCACATTTATGGCTATTTTATAAACCCTCACTTACTGGGCTGTCTGGAGACAATCCACATCTCTTTAACCTGGGGCTTAACCCTCTCTCCACTCACACTGTCTGTATCTTTAAGAATTGAATAGCAGGTTCGTTGTAAAGCCTCCCATTCGAATCAGTAATCTGGAAACTGTCTGTGCTGTTCTCTGCTCTGTCTGAGAGCCAAACTCTCCATTCACCTGACCAAGGGACAAACCCCGAAAGCTTGTGAGTTTATTATCAAATCAATCGGTTGGATTTAAACCTGGTGTCAGACTCTTACTGTGTTTATCCCAGTTCAACACCCACATCTCCACACCCTGACCCCCCTCACCACCCCTCAGCCTTCACCATCTCTGACTCCCCAGCCCTCTCCAAACGTGACCCCTCACCATCCCTGACTCCTGTCCCTCACCATCCCAGACCATTCACTATCTCTGACCCCATCATCCCTGATCCCTCACCATCACTAACCCCTCACCCCTCACCCCTCACCATCCCTGACCCCTCACCAAAACCTGATCCTTCACCATTCCTCACTCCTCAGCATCCCTCACCCCTCACCATTCCTCACCCCTCAGCATCCCTCACCCCCTCAGCATCCCTCACCTCCTCAGCATCCCTCACCCCCTCACCGTCCCTCACCCCTCACCGTCCCTCACCCCTCACTGTCCCTCACGCCTTCAGCATCCCTCACCCCTCAGCATCCCTCACCCCTCACTGTCCCTCACCCCTCAGCATCCCTCACCCCCTCACCTTCCCTCACCCCTCACCATCCCTCACCCCCTCACCATCCCTCACCCCTCACCATCACTGACTCCTCACCATCCCTCACACCTCACTCCTCACCATCCCTCACCCCCTCACCATCCCTCACCCCATCACCATCCCCATCCCGCACCCCCTCACCATCGTCACCCCCTCACCATCACTAACTCCTCACCATCACTGACCTCTGACCCCTCACTATACCTGACCTCTGACCATCCATAACCTCTCACCGTCACTGACTCCTGAACATTCACCATCCCTGACCCCTCAACACCCCTGACCCCTCACCCCTTACCCCTCACCATCCCTGACACCTCACCCCTCACCATCCCTCACCCCTCACCTTCCCTCACCCCTCACCATCCCTCACCCTCACCATCCCTCACCCCCTCACCATCCCTCACCATCCATCACCATCCCCATCCCTCACCCCCTCACCATCGTCACCCCCTCACCATCACTGACTCCTCACCATCACTGACCTCTGACCCCTCACTATACCTGACCTCTGACCATCCATAACCTCTCACCGTCACTGACTCCTGAACCTTCACCATCCCTGACCCCTCAACACCCCTGACCCCTCAACACCCCTGATCCCTCACCCCTGACCCCTTACCCCTCACCATCCCTGGCACCTCACCCCTCACCATCCCTGACCCCTTAACCTTCACCAACCCTTATCCCTCACCACCCCGACCCCTCACCCCTTACCATCCCTTACCCTTCACCAACCCAGACCCCACACCATCCCTGACCCCTCACCTCTCACCAACGTGACCCCTCACCGTCTCTGCTCGGTATTCCATCAGCATCCCTGACCCCTCACCAACCCTCAACCTTCACATCCCTCACCCCTCACCATTTCTGACCCCTCACCCCTCACCATTTCTGACCCCTCACCCCTCACCATTTCTGACCCCTCACCCCTCAGCAACTGTGTCCTCTCACCATCCCTGATACCTCACCATCTCTCGACCCTCACTAACCTTGAACCCTCACCCATCACTATACCTAACCCCTCACACCTCACCAGTACTGACCCCTTCACTATCCCTTACCCCTGACCTCTCACCATCCCTGATCGCTCACAAACACTGACCCCTCACCCCTCATCAAACCTGACACATTATCCCTCACCATCCATGACCCCTGACCTTCACCGTCTCTGACCCCTCACCCCTCACAATCCATGGCCCTTCACTCTCATGAACCCTGACTCTTTACTATTCCCGACCCCTCACCCCAAACCATCCCTGACCCTCACCTCTCACCAACCCTGACCCCTCACTGCTCTCCATCCCCCTAAGCAGCCCTGACCCCTGACCCCTCACCATCCCTGACCTCTTACCCTTCACCATCACTGACCGATTACCCTCACCATCTCTAACCAACCATAACTCCTCACCCCTCACTGTCTCTGACTCCCTCAGCCCTCACCATCCCTGACCCTTCACCAGACCTGACGTCTCACCCCTCACTATCCCTGAGCCCTCACTGTTCCTGACCCCTCACCATCTCTGACACTTCATCCTCTGCATCACTGACTCCTCACACCTCACCATCCCTGACCCCTCACCGTCTGAGACCTCTCACACCTCACCATCTCTGACTCTCACACCTCACCATCCCTGACCCCTCACCGTCCCTCACCCCTAACCCCACCATCCCTGACCCCTCACCATCCCTGACCCCTAACCCCTCACTATCCCTGACCCCTCACTATCCCTGACCCATAACCCCTCTCCATCCCTGACCCCTCACCATCCCTGACCCCTAACCCCTCACTATCCCTGACCACCCCTCACTATCCCTGACTCTCACTATCCCTGACCTGACCCCTCACTCCCTGACCACTCACCATCCCTGACCCCTAACCCCTCACCATCCCTCACCCCTAACCCTTCACCATCCCTGACCCCTGACCCCTCACTATTGCTGTGTCCTCACACCATGCTTCTGTGACCCTTATTCTTCACCCATCCTTGACCCTCTACCCATCACCATCCCGAATCCCTCACCCCTCACCATCTATGCCCCTCACCATCACTATCGCTGACCCCAACCCCTCAGCATCCCTGACACCTCATCATCCCTGACCCCGGACCCGCAGACATCTTGGAACCGTAAGGGTCAATTCAGCCTGTCCAATCCACCTCTCGTACACATCTTGGCACATTAAGGGGAATTTAGCACAGGCAAACAGCCTAACCTACGTACACTTCTTGGCACACTAAGGGGCAATTTAGCCTGGCTAATCCAGCACTCATACACATCTTGGGACACTAAGGGGCAATTTAGCATGGTCAGACCACCTCGTGGAGATGTTTTGGAACACGCATGGGAATTTAGCGTGGCCAACCTACCTCTTGTACACACCCTGGAACACTAAGATGAATTTAGCAAGGCCAATTCATCAAATGGACAATTCTGTGTCACAAAGGAGCGAATTAGCCTGGCCAATAAACCCAACTTACACATCTTTGGACACTAAAGGCCAATTTAGTGTAACCAATCCATCTAACCTACACATCTTGGAAAACTAAGGTGCACTTTAGCACGGCCAATTAACCAAAACTACACATTTTTGCACAATAAATGCATTTAGCGTGGCCAACCGACCAAACCCATTTATGTTGGGATACTGAGGGGATTTCAATATGTCCATTCTTCTCCTCTCATCCACATCTTGGAACGCTAAAGATAATTTAGCCCGGCTAATCCACATCTCAGATCATTGTCTGGGAGGAGGAGGGGAGTGAGGTCAGATCATTCTCTGGGTGGGGGAGGGGAGTGAGGTCAGATCATTCTCTGGGTGGGAGAGGGAGTGAGGTCAGATCATTCTCTGGGTGGGGGAAGGGAGTGAGGTCAGATCATTCTTAATTAAGGGTTAATTTTAGGGTTAATTTAAGGGTTAATTGGTTATTATTAATAAACTTGTTGAACCTTTACTTGTGTTTGTCCTTTGTCCACCTTGTAAATAAGGGAACCGGGGGAAAACATTGGAATAAGCAAACTGGTCGAGAAAGGATCAGAGATTTTAAAATTACAATAAAATCATTCTCTAGGGCCTGTTCTGCGCTGTAATGTTCTATGTTCTATGTTCAACCCAACATTATCCGTGACCCTCACTCCTCAAATCCCTGACCCCTCACCCTCATGAACCCTGACCTCACTCCTCATGAACCCTGACCCCTCACCTCTCATGAACCCTGACCCCTCATTCCTCATGAACCCTGACCCTCACTCCTCATGACCCCTGACCCCTAACTCCTTATGAACCCTGATCCCTCACCCCTCATGAACACTGATCCCTCACCCCTGATGAACCCTGATCCCTCACCCCTCATGAACCCTGATCCCTCACCCCTCATGAACCCTAACCCCTCACTCCTCATGAATCCTGACCCCTCACTCCTCATGAATCCTGACCCCTCACTCCTCATGAACCCTGACCCCTCACTCCTCATGAACCCTGACCCCTCACCCCTCATGAACCCTGACCCTCACTCCTCATGCTAGCACGAGGGGACACAGCTTTAAATTAAGGGGTATGAGTTATAGGACGGATATCAGAGGTAGGTTCTTTACTCAAAGAGTGATTAGGGAGTGGAATGCTCTGCCTGCAGCTGTTGTAGATGCGCCAAGTTTGGTGGCGTTTAAGAGGTTAATTGATAAGTATATGGAAGAGAAGGGAATGGTTTAGTTTGGAGGGGCATTGCTTTTTATTTTGGTCGGCGCAACATCGAAGGCCGAAGGGCCTGTTCTGTGCTGTAATGTTCTATGTTCTATGTTCTATGAACGCTGACCCTCACCCCTCATGAACCCTGACCCCTCACTCCTCATGAACCCTGACCCCTCACCCCTCATGAACCCTGACCCTCACTCCTCATGAACCCTGACCCTCACTCCTCATGAACCCTGACCCTCACTCCTCATGAACTCTGACCATCACTCCTTAGGAACCTTGACCTTCACTCCTCATGAACCCTGATCCCTCACAATCTCTGACTCCTGACCCTTCACCATCCCAGGCCCAACTACCCTCATCACACCTCACCCTTCACCATCCCTGACCCCTCACCCCTCACCATCCCTGACCCCTCACCATCCCTGACTCCTCACCCCTCACCATTCCTGATCCCTCACCCTTCACCATCCCTGACCCCTCACCCCTCACCATCCTTGACCCCTCACCACTCACCCCTCACCATCCTCTCCCCACCCCACACCATTCCTGTGCTTCACCCTTTACCATCCCTGACCCCTCACCGCTCACTAACCCTGACCCTCTCAGCAGCAACCACCCTGACCCCTCACCCTTTATCATCCCAGACCCCTCACCCCTCACCATCCCTGAGCCCTCACCACTCACCATCCCTGAGCCCTCACCATCCCTGACCCCTCACCCCTCACCACCCCTCAGCCCTCACCATCCTGAGCCCTCCCCTCACCACCCCTGACCCCTCACCATCCCTGACCCCCTCCCCCTCACCATCCCTGACCCCTCACCCCTCACCATCCCAAACCCCTCACCATCCCTGACCCCTCACCCCTCACCATCCCTGACCCCTCACCAACCCTGACCCCTCACCTCTCTCCATCCCTGACCCATCACTCATTAACATCACTGACCCCGACCTCTCACCAACTCTGACCCCTCATCATCCCTGACATCTCATTCCTCACCATCCGAGACCACCACTGCTGACCCCTCACCATCCCCATCTCTGACCCCTGACCAAACCTGACCCTTCACCCCCTCACCATTCCTATCCTCTCACTCCTCACTATCTCTGATCTCTCACCGCTTCCATCCCTCACTAACCCTGACCCCTTACCCTGCACCATATCTGACACCTCATCAAACCCTCAGCCCTCACCATTCCTGACCCCTCAGCCTCTCCTTCGTTGGCCCTTCACCCCTCACTATCCCTCACCATCCCTGACCCCTCACCACCTCTGACCCCGCAGCATCTCTGACCCCTCACCCCTTATCATGCCTCAACAATCCTGACCCCTCACCCCTCACCAGCCCCGATTCATCACCCTCACCATCCCTGAGCCCTCACCAACCCTTCACCCCCTCACCATTCTTTATCCCTGACCCCTCACCCCACATTATTCCTGATCTCTCACCCCTCACCATCCTTGACCCCTCACCCCTCCTATCCCTGACCCCTGACCCCTCATCACCTTCTCACCCTCCCTGACCTTTCACCCCTCACCAACCCTCACCATTCCTCATCCCTCACTATCATTATCCCCTCACTCCTTATCTTCGCTGAACCCTCAACATCCCCTACCCCTGACCCTTCAGCATCCCTGACCCCTCCCCAACACTGACCGCTCCCCATCCTTCACACCTCAATCCTCACCATCCCTCACCTCTCACCCCTCCCCATCCCTGACCCCTCCCCATCCCTGACCCCTCACCATCCCTGACCCCGACCCCTCACCCCACAGCCCTCACCATCCTTGACCCTTCACCATCTCTGACCCTCACCTCTCACTGACCCTGACCCCTCACCCCTAACAAACCTTGACCCCTCACAATCTCTGACCCCTCAATCTTCAACATCTCTGAATATTCATCCCTCATAAACCCTCATCCCTCACTATCCCTGACCCCTCACCATCCATGAACCCTCACTCCTCACAACTGTGACCCCTCACCAAGCCCAACTCCTCACCCCTCACCATTTCTGATGCCTCACCATCACTGACTCCTCACCATCCTTGTCTCATCACCATCTCTGACCCCTCACCCCTCACCAACCCTGACCCCTCACCATCTCTGACCCCTCACCATCCCTTTCCCCTCACCATCACTGACCCTCAGCATCCCTGACCACTCACTCCTGACCAACCCTGAGCTCTCACCATCCCAGACCCCTCACCCGTCACCATCTTTGACTCCTGACACCTCACCAACCCTGACCCCTCACAACTCACCATGCCAAACCCCTGACCCGTCACCAACCCTGACCTCACATAACTCACCATCCCTGACCCCTCAACTCTCACCGTCATTCACTCTTCATCCCTCAACATCGCTGACCCCTCATCTGTCTGACCCGTCACCATCACTGACCCCTCACCCCTCATCAAACCTGACACATTATCCCTCACCATCCATGACCCCTGACCTTCACCGTCTCTGACCCCTCACCCCTCACAATCCATGGCCCTTCACTCTCATGAACCCTGACTCTTTACTATTCCCGACCCCTCACCCCAAACCATCCCTGACCCTCACCTCTCACCAACCCTGACCACTCACTGCTCTCCATCCCCCTAAGCAGCCCTGACCCCTGACCCCTCACCATCCCTGACCTCTTACCCTTCACCATCACTGACCGATTACCCTCACCATCTCTAACCAACCATAACTCCTCACCCCTCACTGTTTCTGACTCCCTCAGCCCTCACCATCCCTGACCCTTCACCAGACCTGACGTCTCACCCCTCACTATCCCTGAGCCCTCACTGTTCCTGACCCCTCACCATCTCTGACACTTCATCCTCTGCATCACTGACTCCTCACACCTCACCATCCCTGACCCCTCACCGTCTGAGACCTCTCACACCTCACCATCTCTGACTCTCACACCTCACCATCCCTGACCCCTCACCATCCCTCACCCCTAACCCCTCACCATCCCTGACCCCTCACCATCCCTGACCCCTACCCCTCACTATCCCTGACCCCTCACTATCCCTGACCCCTAACCCCTCTCCATCCCTGACCCCTCACCATCCCTGACCCTAGCCCCTCACTATCCCTGACCCCTCACTATCCTGATCCCTGACCCCTCACCATCCCTGACCACTCACCGTATGTGACCTCTCACACCTCATCATCCCTGACCCCTGACCCCTCACCATCCCTGACCCCTCACCATCCCTGACCCCTAACCCCTCACCATCCCTCACCCCTAACCCCTCACCATTCCTGACCCCTGACCCCTCACTATTGCTGTGTCCTCACACCACGCTTCTGTGACCCTTATTCTTCACCCATCCTTGACCCTCTACCCCTCACCATCCCAAATCCCTCACCCCTCACCATCTATGCCCCTCACCATCACTATCGCTGACCCCAATCCCTCAGCGTCCCTGACACCTCATCATCCCTGACCCCTGACCCGCACACATCTTGGGACCGTAAGGGTCAATTCAGCCTGTCCAATTCACCTCTCGTACACATCTTGGCACACGAAGGGGAATTTAGCACAGCCAAACAGCCTAACCTACGTACACTTCTTGGCACACTAAGGGGCAATTTAGCCTGGCTAATCCAGCACTCATACACATCTTGGGACACTAAGGGGCAATTTAGCATGGTCAGACCACCTCGTGTAGATGTTTTGGGACAAGCATGGGAATTTAGCGTGGCCAACCTACCTCTTGTACACACCTTGGAACACTAAGATGAACTGAGCAAGGCCAATTCATCAAACGGACACTTTTGTGTCACAGAGGGGCAAATTAGCCTGGCCAATAAACCCAACTTACACATCTTTGGACACTAAAGGCCAATTTAGTGAAGCCAATCCATCTAACCTACACATCTTGGAAAACAAAGGTGCACTTTAGCATGTCCAATGAACCAAACCTACACATTTTTGCACACTAAATGCATTTAGCGTGGCCTATCGACCAAACCTATTTATGTTGGGATACTGAGGGGATTTCAATATGTCCATTCTTCTCCTCTCATCCACATCTTGGAACGCTAAAGATAATTTAGCCCGGCTAATCCACATCTCAGATCATTCTCTGGGTGGGGGAGGGGAGTGAGGTCAGATCATTCTCTGGGTGGGGGAGGGGAGTGAGGTCGGTCATTCTCTGGGGGGGGGAGGGGAGTGAGTTCAGATCACTCTCTGGGTGGGGGAGTAGTGTGAGGCCAGGTCATTCTCTGGGTGAGGGAGCGGGTGAGGACAGATCTTTCTCTCGGAGGGGGAGGGGTGATGATGAGAGATCCTTCTCTTTGTGGGGGACGGGACTGAGGTCAGATCAGTGTCTGGGTGGGGGAGGGGAGTGAGGACAGATCATTCTCTGGGTGGGTGAGGGCAGTGAGGGGGTCAGGATTGCTGAGGGATGGTAAGGGGTGAGGGGTCAGAGATGCTGAGAGGTCAGGGTTTGTGAGGTGTAAGGCATGGTACAGGGTAAGGGGTCAGGGTTTTTGAGCGATGAAACGTGCGAGGTCAGAGATAGTGAGGAGTGAGAGGTTAGGAGTGGTGAGGGTTTGAAGGGTCAGGTTTGGTTTGGGGTCAGAGATGGGCGGGTGAGGGGTCAGGAATGGTGGGCTAGGATGGTGAGGGATGAGGTGTCAGGGATGATGAGGGGTCAGAGTTGGTGAGAGGTCAGGGGTCAGTGATGGTAATGAGTGGTGGGTCAGGAATGGTGAGGGGTGAGGGCGTCAGGCATGGGGAGAGTGAGGGGACAGAGATGGGAAGGGGTCAGGAACGGTGAGGGGTCAGGTTTGGTGAGGGGTTCGAGTGAGGCATGGTGAGGGGTCAGGGATGTTGAGGATTGAACATAGAACATAGAACATAACAGCACAGAACAGGCCCTTCGGCCTTCGATGTTGCGCCGACCAATTAAGAAAAAGCAATGACCCTCTAACTAAATCATTCCCTTTTCATCCATAAACTTATCTACTAACCTCTTAAACGCCACCAAACTTGGCACATCTACAACTGCAGCAGGCAGGGCATTCCATACCCTTACCATCCTCTGGGTAAAGAACCTACCTCTGACATCCGTCCTATAACTACTACCTCTCAATTTAAAGCTACGTCCCCTCAATTTTTTGGGAGAAAGCAAGAACTCCCAAAGAATCTTTGGAATTCTCTGCCCAGGTTGTCTTCTCCCCGTTCTCTCATCATGATTGTGCCTGGATGCCCCCTCTACTCCTACATGAGGGTTGGATCGCGTCAGCCTTCTGCTAGGTCAATCTCTCTCCAGTGAGCATCTCTCTCGCTTCTGAGTTAAAAACTTGTGGGTTCAAGTCCCATCCTAGAAACGTGAGGACAAAATGCAACCTGAAACTTTTAAGTTTATGTATTAGTGTCACAAATAGGTTTACATTAATACTGCATTGAAGTTACGGTGAAAATCCCCTAGTCGCTACAGCCTGGTACCTGTTTGGTTACTCTGAGGGAGAATTTAGCATGGCCAATGTATCTAACCTGCACGTCTTTCAGACTGCGGGAGGAAACCGGAGCATTTAGAGGAAATTCATGCAGACACCAAAAGAACACGCAAACACCACACAGACAGTGGCCCAAGCCAGGAACTGAACTCAGGTCCCTGGCATTGTGAGACAGCAGTGCTAACCGCTGTGCCATCGTGCTGCCCAGGATTGGCCCACCACAGGATTGTGGTGGCGGTGCATGGCTGGAGATGTCTTTTAGATCAAATGTTAAAGTGAGTATGGTCCCCTCAGTGGATATAACATATTCAATTGCAACAGTTTGAAGAAAGGAAGGAGAATTACTCCCTTGTTATAGAGTCATAAAGTCATACAGGTTTCCAGCATGGACACAGGCCCATTAGCCCAACTTGTCCATGCCACTCTTTTTTTAACCATTAATCTAATTCCAATTGTTTGCATTTGGCCAATATCGCGCTATACTCACTTTACCCATGTAACTATCTAAATGCTTTTTAAAAGACCAAATTGTACCTGCCTCTACTAGTACTTCTGGCAGTTCCAGACACTAACCAACCTCTGAGTGAAAAAAAATGGCCCCTTTTGTATCTTGCCCCTCTCACCTTAAACCTATGCCCTCTAGTTTTAAATTTCTCTAACTTTGGGAAAAGATGTTGACTATTTGGCAGATCTATGCCCCTCATTATTTTATAGATCTCTATAAGATCACCTCTAAGCCTCCTACACTCAGTCTCAGTGTATCCATCCTAGTCCTTGTCCTGGTCAAATGAATGGACATCAGAACAAAATAGGTTGGGAAGCATTTTCCACCTTCCCCCATGGTGTGTCTGTGAACAGAACTCCCACTCACCTGATGAAGGGGCAGCGTTCCGAAAACTTGTGGCTTATGCTACCAAATTAACATGTTGGACCTAGTGTTGTGAACAAAGAGAACCCATGGAGAAGAAATATAGGGTTAAGCAGTCAAACTGCACACAGTAAGAATAGAATGTTGACAAACTGCAATGAAGCAATGAGGCTCAAGAAAAAGTACAGCAAACTGTGAAGTATACTGTAACTGCCTGAAAATATTGAAACAGCAGTAATATAAATAAAACTATTTGATTACAGATTGCCATAGGATTCTCAATACTCAGGAGAAAATTGTTGGTAGTAACTAACTCCTAGAAATATAGATGAGCTGAGGTAGGAAAATGAATCATTGGTGAAAGCTTCTCTTCTATTTGTACAAGTAGAATGGGTTGCACATTATTTCAAACGAATTCCTGCTGCCTCATAACACAAAAGCCCACGGAAAATGGGTGCTTTGGTTTGTAAGACAGAATATTTGATAAGAAAATTTAACAAGTTTTTTGATCATTTACTATTATAGTTTAGACATACTGAACCAGAATGAAAACCAAAAGAAGGGTTAAAATGAGGAGTCTTTTTCTCCTGTATTAAAAGGCCCTTCAGAATACTTAATAATAAGCATCTTTTCTCATTCTAGCCAACTTCCCCATCTCACGCTCTGGATGTTGGGATACAGGCAGTTTCAAAAATCCAGTCAGGGCTTCACCCTGATCTCTAACTCAAGTGACAAACCTTCCCCTCCCAGTCTCTCACTCACTAGAAGGATCACTATGACACTTTAATTACTACATACATGCCAACATCCAAAAAGACATTGGGTCTCTTTTTCACTCATTCCCCCTCCAGATATCCACCAAATGCAACCCTACCACTAATAACTATCCACCATGAGTCCTTGGCCATCATCCTCTCCTCTGATGAAGCCTCTGCCTATGCAGAGAGGGTCTCCCCCTATCCCAGCCAGTGTAGGGGGAGGGGAGGGGGGGTCCCCAGTCTCGATTTTTGGGGGGGGGGAGGATGGTTTCCCCATCTTAGCTTGGGGGTGGTCTCCCCCACTCTGTCGGCCTAAGGGGGGGGTCTCCCCCACTCTGTCGGCCTGAGGGGGGGGGTCTCCCCCACTCTCCTTTCGGCCTGAGGGGGGGGGTTCTCCCCCACTCTGGTCGGCCTGAGGGGGGGGTCTCCCCCACTCTGTCGGGCCCTGAGGGGGGGGGTCTCCCCCACTCTCATCGGCTGAGGGGGGGGGGTCTCCCCCACTCTGTCGGCCTGAGGGGGGGGTCTCCCCCACTCTCTCGGCCTGAGGGGGGGGGGTCTCCCCCACTCTCTCAGCCTGAGGGAGGGGGTCTCCCCCACGCTCTCGGTCTGGGGGGGTCTCCCCCACTCTGTCTCTTGGCCTGAAGGAGATCTCTCCCTCTCTCAGGGTACTTGTCCATTACCCATGTAGTTGTTGATTGAGTTCAGGTATGTTGAGGAGTCAAGGTTTGTGAGGGGTGAGGGGTCAGGAATGGTGATGGTGAGGTGTCAGAGTTGATGAGAAGTAAGGAATGATGAGGGATCAGGGGTCAGAGATAGTGAGAAGTGAGGGGTCAGGAATATTGAGGGGTGAGGGGTTAGGGATGGTGAGGGGTCGGGAATATTGAGGGGTGAGGGGTTAGGGATGGTGAGGGTGAGGGGTCAGGGATATTGGGGGTGAGGGGTTAGGGATGGTGAGGGGTCAGGAATATTGAGGGGTGAGGGGTTAGGGATGGTGAGGGTGAGGGGTCAGGAATATTGAGGGGTGAGGGGTTAGGGTTGGTGAGGGGTCAGGAATATTGAGGGGTGAGGGGTTAGGGATGGTGAGGATTCAGGATTATTGGGGGGTGATGGGTTAGGGATGGTGAGGGGTCAGGAATATTGAGGGGTGAGTGGTTAGGGACGGTGAGGGTGAGGGGCCGGGAATATTGAGGGGTGAGGGGTTAGGGATGGTGAGGATGAGGGGTCAGGATTATTGGGGGGTGAGGGGTTAGGGATGGTGAGGGGTCAGGAATATTGAGGGATGAGGGGTTAGGGACGGTGAGGGGTCAGGAATATTGAGGGGTGAGGGGCTAGGGATGGTGAGGGGTCAGGATTATTGAGAGGTGAGGGATTAGGGATGGTGAGGGATCAGGAATATTGAGGGGTGAGGGGTTAGTGATGGTGAGGGGTCAGAAATATTGAGGGGTTAGGAATGGTGAGGGTGAGGGATCAGGGATGATTAGGGGGTCAGGGATGGTGAGGGTACTGGAATTGTTCAGGGTCAGGGGTGGTGAGGGTTGAGGGGTCAAGTTTGGTGAGGGGTGAGGGTCAGGGATAGTGAGGATGAGGGATCAGAGATGGTGAGGAGATTAGGGTTAGGGTTGGTGAAGTGTAAGGGGTCAGTCATGGTGAGGGATCAGGGGTGAAGGGTCAGGGTTGTTGAGCAATGGTGAGGGGTCAGAGATGGTGAGGGGTGAGAACCCAGGGATGCTGAGGGATCAGGGATGGTGAGAAGTGAGGGGTCAGGCACGGTGAGGGATCAGGGTTGGTCAGTGTTCAGGGACTGTGAGGGGTGAAGGATTAGGGATGGTGAGGGATGAGGGGTTTAGGATGATAAGGGGTGATGGGGCAAGGAAGCTATGGGGTGAGGACCCAGGGATAGTGAGGGGTCAGGGATCAGAGATAGTGAGGGGTTAAGATTGGTCAGGGGTCAGGGATGCTGAGGGGTCAGGGGTGAGGGATGATGAGAGGTGAAGGGTCAGGTTTGGTGAGGGGTGAGGGTTGGGGAGGGGTTAGGGATGGTGAGGGATGAGGGGTTTAGGGATGGTGAGGGATGAGGTGTTTAGGGATGGTGAGGGATGAGGGGTTAAGGATGATGAGGGGTGAGGGGTCAGGTTTGGTGAGGAGTGAGGGTTGTGGAGGGGTTAGGGATGGTGAGGGATGAGGGGTTAGTTATGATGAGGAGTGAGGGGTCAGGTTTGGTGAGGAGTGAGAGGACAGAGATGGTGAGGTGGGAAGGATCAGGGATTGAGGGGGTAGGGGTCAGGGACAGGGGGAGGTGAGTGATCAGGACTGGTGAGGGATGAGGAGTCAGAGATGATGAAGGGTCAGGGGTCAGGTTTTGTGAGGGATGATGGGTCAGGGATGGTGAGAGGTGAAGGGTGAGGGGTCAGGGATGTGAGAAGTCAGGGTGGGTGAGGGGTGAGGGGTCAAAGATGGTAAGGGGTTAGGGATGGATGGGTAATGTGAGCGGTCAGGAGTTGGATGATGAGGAGTGAGGGGACACGTTGGAGAGAAGTGAGGGTCAGGGATAGTGAGGTATCAGGGATAGTAAAGGCTGAGGGGTGAGGGTCAGGATAGTGAGGTATCAGGGATAGTAAAGGCTGAGGGGTGAGGGTCAGGGATAGTGAGGTATCAGGGATAGTGAGGGGTGAGGGGTCAGGGATGGTGAGGGGTCAGGGTTCATGAGAGGTGAAGGTTGAGGGTTGGTGAGGAGTGAGGGATGGTAAGGGGTCGGGGTCAGGGATGGTAAGGGGTCGGGGTTCGTGAGGGGTGAGGGGTTAGCGATGATGAATGGTAGGGGTGATGGATGGTGAGTGAGGGGTCAGTGATGGCGAGGTGTGAGGGGTCAGGGTTGATGAAGAATGAAGTAGGGTGAGCGGTCAGAGGGGTGAGGGTTCAGAGATGGTGAGGGGTCAGGGTTCATGGATGTTGAGGAGTAAAGAATGGTAAGGGGTCAGGGATGGTTAGGGGTGAGGGCTCAGGGTTGGTGAGGGGTGAGGGGTTGGTTAGGGATGACAGTTGACGGATGGTGAGGGCTATAGGGTCAGTGATGCTGTGTGGTGAGGGGGTCAGGGTTGCTGAGGGATGAGAGGTCAGGAATGCTGAGGGGTCAGGAATCAGGGATGGTGATAGAGGAGAGGTGATGAATGATGTGGGATGAGGGGTCCAGAGTGAGTGGGGTAAGGGATGCTGAGTGGTCAAGGATGGTGAGGGGTGAGGGGTCAGGAATGATGAAGGATGAGGGATGGTGAGGGGTGAGGAGTCAGAGATGGAGAGATGTGAGGGATGGTGAGGGGTGAGGGGTCAGAGATGGAGAGAGGTGAGGGATGGTGAGGGGTGAGGGGTGAGGGCTGGTGAGGGGTCAAGGATGGTGAGGGGTGTGGAGTCAGGGATGATGAGGGAGCGTCAGGATGGTGAGGGGTGAGGGATCAGTGATGGTGAGGCGTCAGGATGGTGAGGGGTGAGGGATGGTGAGGGGTGAGAGGTGACGTATGAGGGGTGACGGGTCAGTGTTGGTCAGGGGTCAGGAATAGTAAGGGATGACAGATCAGGATTGGTGAGGGGTGAGGGGTCAGGGATCAGGGTTGGTGAGGGGTGAGGGGTCAGGGATGGTGAGAGTTCAGGGGTGATGAAGGATCAGGAGTCCGGGATGGTGAGGGTTGAGGGGTGAGGGATGAGATATGGTGAGGGGTGAGGGATGGTGAAGCGTCAGGGATGGTGAGGGCTGAGAGGTCAGAGGTGGAGAGTGGTGAGCGGTAAAGGATGGTGAGGGGTCTGGGATGTGAGGGGTGAGGGGTCAGTGACAGTGAGTGGTCATGGATGGTGAGGGGTGAGGAGTCAGAGAAGGTGAGGAGTGAGTTGTGAGGGATGGTAAGGGGTGAGGGGACAGGGACTGTGAGGAATCAGGAATGGTGAGGGGTGGGGTGAGGGGTGTTAGGGATGGTGAGATATGAGGGTCAGAGTTGGTCAGTGTTCAGTGATGGTGAGAGGTTCAGGGTGGCGAGGGATGAGAGGGCAGGTTGGTAGGGGTGAAGGGCAGGGATGGTGAGGGGTGAGGGGTCAGGGTTGGTGAGGGGTGAGGGGTGAAGGGACAGGGATGGTGAGGAGTGAGGGGTGAGGGATGCTGATGGGTGAGGGTTCAGGAATGGTGAGATGTGGGTCAGGGATAGTGAGGGGTGAGGGGTCAGAGATGGCGAGTGGTCTGAGATGGTGAGGGATGAGAGGTCAGGGGTGAAGGGTCAGGGATAGTGAGGGGTGACTGGTGAGTGATGAGGGAACTCAGTAAGAATTCAGCAACACCAATTTTAAATCCACCCGATTTATTTGATAGTAAATTTGTGAGCTTTCGACACTCTGTGTCTTTGTCAGGCAAATGCAGTGTTCTGGTCTGGAGGAGCAGCAGCAATGAGCAAGCAAGAGGGGCACGCAATTAATTCAGCTGAATGTTTCAGAATCATTCCCCACCCCCCACCCCCCACAACATCACATTTTCCCATCCTGATGCAGTTAGTGTTAAGAATGAAGTTTTGGACCTGGTGTCACGAGATCTGGGACAGGAGGTTCTGAGACTCAGGCTACTCTGGACTATCAGTCACAGGACACCGTGTCAGTGATACTTCTCCAGCTGGTGACAGTGGGCTGCTCACATTACCAGCACAGCAGGGACACTGAGTCAACAAGATCCCTTTGCCAAACTGGAGATCAAATCTGGAGTAAGGGGGGTGGGGAGGGGTCAGGGATGGTGAGGGGTCAGGGATGGTGATGAGGGGGAGGAGTGAGGGATCAGAGGTGGTGAGGAGTGAGGGATCAGAGGTGGTGAGGGGTGAGGGATCAGAGGTGGTGAGGGAGTCAGAGATGATGAGGGATGTCGAGTCAGGGATGGTAGGGGTTAGGGATGTTGAGGGGTCAGGGGTCAGGGTTGATGAGGGGTGAGGAGTCTGGATTGGTGCAGGGTGAAGGGTCAGGGATCATGATGGGCCAAGAGTCAGGGGTGGTGAGGGGTCAACTTTCAGGGATGGTAAGGGGTCAGGGATGGTGAGGGGTGAGGTGTCAGGCATGGTGAGGGGTCAGGGATGGTGAGGGGTCAGGGGGTCAGGATTTGTGAGGGCTGAGGGGTGAGAAGTGCAGTGTGGTGAGAGGTCAGGTGTGATGAGGGATCAGGAGTCCGGGATGATGAGGGGTCAGGATTGGTGAGAGGTGAGGGGGTCAAGGATGGTGAGGAGTCAGAGGTCAGGGATGGCTACGGGTGAGGGATAATGAGGGGTCAGAGGTCAGGGATGGTTATGGGTGAGGGATAGTGAGGGGTCAGAGGTCAGGGATGGTTAGGGGTGAAGGATAGTGAGGGGTCAGAGATGCTGGTGAGCGGTGAGGAGTCAGGGTAAGTGAGGCGTAAGGGGTGAGGGATGGTAGGCACGTCAGGGTTCAAGGATTGCGAGGGGTCAGGGATAGTGAGGGGTGAGTGGTGATGGATGGTGAGTGATCAGGGATAGTGAGGTGTAAGGGATGATGAGTGGTGTGGGGTCAGGGTTGGTGGGTGGTGAGGGATTAGGAATGCTGAAGGGTCAGGGGTCAGGGATAGTGAGAGATCAGGGATAGTGAAGGGTCAGGGGTCAGGGATGGTGGGGGATGAGGGATAAGGGATGGTGAAGGGTGAGGGATCAGTGTTGGTCAGGGATGGTGAGGGGTGGGGGTCAGGGTGGTGAGG
The DNA here is from genome assembly GCA_024679065.1 of Sphyrna mokarran. Classification (NCBI taxonomy): domain Eukaryota; kingdom Metazoa; phylum Chordata; class Chondrichthyes; order Carcharhiniformes; family Carcharhinidae; genus Sphyrna; species Sphyrna mokarran. The sequence goes on along the minus strand of JAGIQG010000177.1, from coordinate 13,101 downwards.
GGTTAGGAGTCAGGATTGGTGAGGGGTGAAGGGTCAGTGATGCTGAGGAGTGAGGGGGAAGGGTCTGTGAGGGGTGAGGTGTCAGCGATGGTGAGGAGTCAGGATTAGTGAGGGGTGACGGGTCAGGGGTGGTGAGGGGTGAATGGTCAACAATGGTGAGGGATATGGGGTCAATGTTGGTGAGGGGTGAAGGGTCAGGGACAGTGAGCAGTCAGAGATGGTGAGGGGAGAGGGTCAGGGATGGTCAGAGATCAGGGATAGTGAGGGGTCAGGGATGGTCAGAGGTCAGGGATAGTGAGGGGTCAGGGATGGTCAGAGGTCAGGGATAGTGAGGGGTCAGGGATGGTCAGAGGTCAGGGGTAGTGAGGGGTCAGGGATGGTCAGGAGTCAGGGATGCTGAGGGATAAGAGGTCAGGGATGCTGAGGGATCAGGCGGCAGGGACGGTCAGAGACAGCGAGGGGTCAGGGGTCACGGACGTTGAAGGATGAGGAGTCAGGGATAGTGAGGAGTCAGGGATGATGAGAGGTGAGGGGTCAGGGTTGGTGAGGAGTGAGAGGTCAGGGATGATGAGGGGTCAGAAGATCGGGGATGGTGAGGAGTGACTGTTCAGGGAGAGTGAGGGGTGAGGGTTGGTGACGGGTCAGGAATGTTGAGGGATGATGAGGGGTCAGTGTTGGTGAGGGGTGAGGGTTAGTGAGCTGTGAGGGGTCAGGAGTCAGGAATAGTGAGGGTTGAGGGGTCTGGCTTAGTGAGCGGTGAGGGGTCAGTGTTAGTGAGGGGTGAGGGGTCAGGGTTGGTGAGGGGTGAGGGGTCAGTGTTAGTGAGGGGTGAGGGGTCAGGGTTGGTGAGGGGTGAGGGTTAGTGAGCAGTGAGGGGTCAGGATTCAGGAATAGTGAGGGGTCAGTGTTAGTGAGGGGTAAAGGGTTGGGAATAGTGAGAGGTCAGGGGTATGGATGGTGGAAGTTTTGTTGAGGAGTGAGGGGTGAGAGATGGTGAGGGGTCAGGGTTGGTGAGGGGTGAGGGATGGTGAGGGGTGAGGGATGGTGAGGGGTCAGGGATGGTGAGGGTCAGGGTGGTGAGGGTCAGGGATGGTGAGGGTCAGGGATGGTGAGGGGTCAGGGTGGTGAGGGGTCAGGGATGGTGAGGGGTCAGGGTTGGTGAGGGGTCAGGGATGGTGAGGGGTCAGTGTTGGTGAGGGTTAAGGTGTCAGAGATGGTGAGGGGTGAAGGATCTGGATTGGTGAGGGTGTTACATAAACAAGGCCTCGTTTTATGGCTGATAAAATTGGATATTGTAAATGAAAGAATTGGATGTATTAAAAATCAAACCCAGTCCAACCTCAGGCAGGCCAGTCGTACAAATCATAAACCTGTCTGTGTCTGACTCATCAGCCCCCTATCAAAGCTCATTGCCCCCTGACTGATATTTAGCAGGAGATCATTGCACCCCGTTGAAATGCACCAGCCAATTGTTAGAAACCCAGACTGGGCCAGACTTTCTGTCACCGGGAGTTCCTGCAGTGGGTTTAATCTGATAACAGGTTACATGGAAACAGCAGCGTGGAGGTGGACACCGGGGGTGGGGGGGACAGACCCTGGTGTCCTGTCAGGCAAACTTCAAGAAACCCACTGGGGATGGGAACCCCGTCCCCCAGGATCTCATTGAGCAGAAGCCAGAGAAGTTTCTGGAAAGGCAAACAGGCAGGAGGGGAAATAGAGGGACACATTTCAGAGACCAGCAGTGAAGAGAGGATGAGGGAGGTTGACCATCTGGAAGACTGACCACAGAGGGAAGGAAGGAAGAAGCTGCCATCGAGACTCACCTTCGACACAACAAACCAGAGAGACTCAGAGAATCGAGCCTGCAGTTTAACCAAACCATCTCTGCGGGTAGAATATCTGATTTTGGGGTATTCTTTTGTTTTATGGGGGTAATTTAAGGGTTAATTGGTTATTATTAATAAACTTGTTGAACCTTTACTTGTGTTTGTCCTTTGTCCACCTTGTAAATAAGGGAACCGGGGTAAAACATTGGAGTAACCAAACTGGTCGAAAAAGGATCAGAGATTTTAAAATTACAACAAAATCATTCTCTGGGTGGAGGAGGGGAGTGAGGTCAGATCATTCTCTGTGTGGGGGAGGGGAGTGAGGTCAGATCATGTGCATGAGAGATGGATTGGCCATGCTAAATTGCAACTTTGACGCAATCCATGTAGCCTAAAAATTGACCAACACTTACTCTCCCAAGACGTATTGCTTACGAGGATTGACTCCTAATTGACAGCAGGAGGACTCCTAATTGACATTGGTAAATTACAGGAAGCTCTGACAAATATTCATATGCATATCTGCAGACTGACTCACCCACACACCCCCTCACCCACCCCTACGCACACATCCTCACCCCCGCGCGAGTGCACACTCTGAATCTGAAAGGACAGAGTGAACCCCGCCAGGCCTGTGACACTGAATCAAAAAGGAGAGAGTGAATTGAAACTACACATCTTTGGATCCTAAGTGCATTTATCATGGCCAATTCACCTAACCGACACATCTTAGGACACTAAAGGAAATTTAACATGACCAATCTACCACTCGTACACATCTTGTGACACCACAGGACAATTTAGCATGACCAAACCACTTCTCGTACAAACACACACATACTCGCGCATCCTTACACCCGCGCACGTGCACACTCTGAATCTGAAAGGACAGAGTGAACCCAGCCAGGCCTGTGACACTGAATCAAAAAGGAGAGAGTGAACCCAGCCAGGCCTGTGACACTGAATCAAAAAGGAGAGAGTGAATCCAGCCAGGCCTGTGACACTGAATTAAAAAGGAGAGAGTGAATCCAGCCAGGCCTGTGACACTGAATCAAAAAGGACAGAGTGAACCCAGCCAGGCCTGTGACACTGAATCAAAAAGGAGAGAGTGAACCCAGCCAGGCCTGTGACACTGAATCAAAAAGGAGACAGTGAATTGAAACTACACACCTTTGGACCCTAAGTGCATTTATCATGGCCAATTCACCTAACCGACACATCTTCGGACACTAAACGAAATTTAACATGACCAATCCACCACTCGTACACATCTTGTGACACCACGGGACAATTTAGCATGGCCAAACCACTTCTCGTACATATTTTGGACATTAAGGTGAATTTAGCATGGCCAATTAACCAAACCTACACATTTTTCAACCTAAGAGACAATTTAACCTGGCCAATCCACCCTAACCTACACACCTTGGGACAGCAGGGGGAATTTAGCCTGGCCAATCCACCCTAACCTACACACCTTGGGACAGCAGGGGGAATTTAGCCTGGCCAATCCACTCTAACCTACACACCTTGGGACAGCAGGGGAATTTAGCCTGGCCAATCTGCCTAATTACATAACTTGGAATATTAAGGTGCAGTTTAAGCGATTAAGCGAATTAAGGATTATAGGGAGCAAGCGGGTAAGTGGAACTGATCCACTTCAGATCAGCCATGATCTTATTGAATGGTGGCGCAGGCTCGAGGGGCTGGATGGCCAACTCCTGCTCCTCTTTCTTATGATCTTATGTTCTTTAGCACGGCCAATCCATCTAACCGACACTCCTTGGGTCAGTCAGGGGCAATCTTGTACATATCCTGGGACATGAAGGGGCCATTTAGCACGGCCAATCCACCTCCCGTACACATCTTGTGACACTAAGGACAATTTAGTCTGGCCTCCACACCTCTCATACACATCTTGGTACACGAAGATGAATTTAGCCAATCTACCTAACCTACACATATCGCCTCTTAGTATACCAAGATGTGTAAGTTATGGCGATTGGCCATGAAAATTGACCCTTCATGACCCAAGATGTGTACGAAATGTGGATTGACCATGCTAAATTCCCCTTAGTATCCCAAAATGTATACGAGAGGTGGATTGGTAACATTAAGTTGCCTCTTAGAGTCACAAGATGTGTCGGTTAGATGGATTGGCCATGCTAAATTGCACCTATAGTGTCCCAAGATGCGTACAAGTGGTGGATTAGCCATGCTAAATTACCCTTTAATGTTCCAAAATGTGTATGAGAAGTGGAGTGGCCGTGCTAAACTGCCCCTCTCTCCAAGAAGTGTACTTTAGGTGGATTGGTGATCCTAAATTGCACCTTCACTTCCTGAAATGTTCAAGTTAGGTGTATTGGCCAAGCTAACTTGCCCCTGCCTGTCCCAATTTAGCATGGCCAGTCCATCTAACCTACACATTTTGGGACAGTAAGGGGCAATTTAGCCTGGCCAATAAACCTCTTGTACATGTCTTGGGACGCGAGTAGGAATTTAACATGGCCAATCCATATCTTGCACACAAGTTGGGACACTAAAAGGCAATTTAGCCTGGCCGATGCACCTCTCATATACATCTTAGCACACTAAGATGAATTTAGCATGGCCAATCCACCTAACCTTCACATCTTGGGACAGTCAGGGGCAAGTTAGCCTGGCCAATACATCTAACTTGAACATTTCAGGAAGTGAAGGTACAATTTAGTATCACCAATCCACCTAAAGTACACTTCTTGGGACAGAGGGGTAATTTAGCATGGCCAATCCACCACTTGTACGCACCTTGGGACACTACAGGTGCAATTTAGCATGGCCAATCCATCTAACCGACACATCTTGTGACTCTAAGAGGCAATTTAATGTTGCCAATCCACCTCTCGTATACATTTTGGGATACTAAGGGGGATTTTTCATGGCCAAACCACATCTCGTACACATCTTGGGTCATGAAGGGTCAATTTTCATGGCCAATCGCCATAACTTACACATCTTGGGATACTAAGAGGCAATTCAGTTTGGCCAGTCCACCTAACGTATACATCTTGGGGCACTAAGGGGGTCTTAACATGTCTAATTCTCCTCTCATCCACATCTTGGGATGCTAAAGGATTTAGCCGGGCCAATCACCACATGTGCACATCTTGGGAAATGAAGGGGCAATTTAACCTGGCAAATCCACCTCTCATACTCATCTTGGGACACGAAGAGGTGGTTCAGCACATCCAATCCCCCTAACCTCCATGTCTTGGGACACGAAGGGGCAATCCATCAAACTTACACATCTGTGAACAAGAAGGGGCAATTTAGTGTCACCTGTATATATATATATCTTGGCACATTAAGGGGAATTGTAACATGGCCAATTCATCTCTTTATGAGGCTAAAGGGCAATTTAGCCCGGCCAATCCACATTCATAGGCATCTTTGGACACTAAGGAGAATTTCGCCCGGCCTATGCACCTCTCCTACACATCTTGGCACATTAAGATGAATTTATCAAGGCCAATCCACCCAAACTACACATCTTAGCACACTCTGGGGAATTTGGCATGGCCAATCCATCTCTCGTACACACTTTGGGACATGAAGGGGCGATTTAGCTTCCCAAATTCCCCTAGCCAATATGTCTTGGGGCATATTTAGAACATCGAATAGCACAGTACAGGCCCTTCAGCCCTCAATGTTGTGCCGAGCTTTGTCTGAACCCAAGATCAAGCTATCCCACTCCCTATCATTCTGGAGTGCTCCATGTGCCTCTCCAATAACTGCTTGAAAGTTCCTAAAATGTCCGACTCCACTATCACAGCAGGCAGTGTATTCTACACCCCCAACCACTCTCTGAGTAAAGAATCTACCTCAGACATCCCTCCTATATCTCCCACCATGAACCTTATAGTTATGCCTCCTAGGAACAGCTACATCCACCCGAGGAAAAAGTCTCTGCATGTCTACTCTATCAATCACTCTCATCATAAACCTCTATTAAGTCACCTCTCATCCTCCTCCGCTCTAAAGAGAAAAGCCTCAGCTCCCTCAACCTTTCCTCGTAAGACCTACCCTCCAAACCAGGCCGCATCCTGGTCAATCTCCTCTGCACTCTCTCCAATGCTTCTACATCCTTCTTATAGTGAGGTGACCAGAACTGTACACAATATTCCAAATGTGGTCTCATCAAGGTCCGGTATAGTTACAGCATAATCCCACGGTTCTTAAACTCAAACCCTCTGTTAATAAACACTAACACACTATAAGCTTCTTCACACTCTATCCACTTGAGTGACAACCTTCAGAGATCTGTGGATATGAACCCCAAGATCTCTCTGTTCCTCCACATTCCTCAGAACCCTGCCGTTGACCCTGTAATCCACATTCAGGTTTGTCCTACCAAAATGAATCCCCTCGCACTTATCAGGGTCTGTATTTGGAGTCGGGGTTTAGGGTTGGGGCCTCTTCTAGGGGTCAGGGCTCAGGGTTGGTGCTTGTACCCGGGTCAGGGTTCAGGGTTTGGCCTTGTACTCAGGGTCAGGGTTCAGGGTTGGTGCCTGTACTTGGGGTAGGGGTTCAGGGTTGGTGCCTGTACTTGGGGTCGGCGTTCAGTGTTGAAGCCTGTACTCAGGTCAGAATTCAGGCTTGGGGCCTGTACTCAGGGTCAGGGTTCAAGGTTGAGGCTTGTGTAATCGGGGTCAGCGTTCAAGGTTGGGGCCTGTAATCGGAGTCAGGATTCAGGTTTTGGGACTGTACTCACACACTCTCTCACATACACACAGACACACGCACACTTTCTCACACATGCATTCTTTCACACACGAATTCTCTCTCATGAACATGCTCTCTCACACACACACTATCTCACACACATGCATTCTGTCTCTCTCACACATTCTCATCCACACGCACTCTCTCTCACAAACACATTCTCTCGCACACATACACACACACACACTCTCTCTCTCTCTCTCACACACACACTCTCTCTCTCACACACACACACACTCCCTTACACCCATTCTCTCTCACACGCACTCTCTCATTCACACACTCTCTCATACCCTCCCTTCTCACACACACTGTCCCTGTCAACCTCTCACACACACACACACACACACACTCTCTCTCTCACGTATACTATTTCTCACATGCACTCTCTCTCTTACACATGTATTCCCTCACACACACACACTCTTTGACACACAATCGGGGTCAGGGTTCCAGGTTGGGGCCTGCACTCACACATGCACTCACACATGCACACTGTCTCACACGCATACTCTAGCATACTCACTCTCTCACACATGCATTCTTTCACACATAAGCTCTCTCTCACACACACACACATTCTCTCACACACAAGCACTCTGTCTCTCACACATGCACTCTCTCACACACTCTGTCTATCACACATGCACTCTCCCAAACACACATTCCCCTCTCACACACACACACACACATTCTCTCTCTCAGACATGCAGTCTGTCACACACACACACTCACAAATACCCTCTCACAAACATTCTCTGACATATACACACACACTGTCTCACACACACTCTACCCCACCCTTTCCTCTGGGTCAGGGTTCAGAGTGTGTCCACGGGGTTAGAGTTCAGAGCCTGTTATCAGGGTCAGGGTTTGGGACCTATCCTCAGTGTTAGGACCCAGGGCCTGTGCTCAGGATCCAGGTTTAGGTTTGGGGCCTGTACTCGGGGTCAGAGTTCAGGGTTTGGGACCTGTACTCGGGGTCAGAGTTCAGGCTTTGAGGCCTGTACTCGGGGTCAGAGTTCAGGCTTTGGGGCCTGTACTCGGGGTCAGAGTTCAGGGTTTGGGGCCTGTACTCGGGGTCAGAGTTCAGGGTTTGGGGCCTGTACTCGGGGTCAGAGTTCAGGGTTTGGGGCCTGTACTCGGGGTCAGAGTTCAGGGTTTGGGGCCTGTACTCGGGGTCAGAGTTCAGGGTTTGGGGCCTGTACTCGGGGTCAGAGTTCAGGGTTTGGGGCCTGTACTCGGGGTCAGAGTTCAGGGTTTGGGGCCTGTACTCGGGGTCAGGGTGCAGGGTTGAGGCCTATATTCGGGGTCAGATTCAGGGTTTGGGGCCTGTACTCGGGGTCAGGGTTCAGAGTTTGGTGCCTGTAATCAGGGTCAGGGTTCAGGGTTGGGGCCTGTACTTGGTGTCAGGATTCAGTGTTGGGGCCTGTACTCGGGCTCAGGGTTCAGGGTTGGGGTCTGTACTCGGGGTCAGGGTTCAGGGTTGGGGTCTGTACTCGGGTCGAGTCAGGGTTGGGGTCTGTACTTGGGTCAGGATTCTGGGTTGGGGTCTGTACTCGGGGTCAGGGTTCAGGGTTGGGCTGTACTCGGGGTCAGGGTTCAGGGTTGGGGCCTGTACTTGGGAGGGTTCAGGGTTGGGGTCTGTACTCGGGTCAGGATTCTGGTTGGGGTCTGTACCGGGTCAGGATTCTGGGTCAGGGTTCAGGGTTGGGGCCTGTACTCAGGGTCAGGGTTCAGGGTTGGGGTCTGTACTCGGGGTCAGGATCTGGGTTAGGGTTCAGGGTTGGGGTCTGTACTCGGGGTCAGGATTCTGGGTCAGGGTTCGTTGGTGCCTGTACTCAGGGTCAGGGTTCAGGGTTGGGGTCTGTACTCGGGGTCAGGATTCTGGGTTAGGGTTCAGGGTTGGGGTCTGTACTCGGGGTCAGGATTCTGGGTCAGGGTTCAGGGTTGGGGTCTGTACTCAGGGTCAGGGTTCAGGGTTGGGGTCTGTACTCGGGGTCAGGATTCAGGGTTGGGGTCTGTACTCGGGGTCAGGATTCTGGGTCAGGGTTCAGGGTTGGGGCCTGTACTCAGGGTCAGGGTTCAGGGTTGGGGTCTGTACTCGGGGTCAGGATTCTGGGTCAGGGTTCAGGGTTCGGGGCCTGTACTCAGGTTCAGGGTTCAGGGTTGGGGTCTGTACTCGGGGTCAGGATTCTGGGTTAGGGTTCAGGGTTGGGGTCTGTACTCGGGGTCAGGATTCTGGGTTAGTGTTCAGGGTTGGTGCCTGTACTCAGGGTCATGGTTCAGGGTTGGGGTCTGTACTCGGGGTCAGCATTCAGGGTCAGGGTTCAGGGTTCGGGGCCTGTACTCAGGGTCAGGGTTCACGGTTGGGGTCTGTTCTCGGGGTCAGGATTCTGGGTCAGGGTTCAGGGTTTGGGGCCTGTACTCAGGGTCAGGGTTCAGGCTTAGGGTCTGTACTCAGGGTCAGGATTCTGGGTCAGGATTCAGGGTTTGGGGCCTGTACTCAGGGTCAGGGTTCAGGGTTGGGGTCTGTACTCGGGGTCAGGATTCTGGGTCAGGGTTCGGGGCCTGTACTCAGGGTCAGGGTTCAGGGTTGGGGTCTGTACTCGGGGTCAGGATTCAGGGTCAGGGTTCGGGGCCTGTACTCAGGGTCAGGGTTCAGGGTTGGGGTCTGTACTCGGGGTCAGGGTTCAGGGTTGGGGTCTGTACTCGGGGTCAGGGTTCAGGGTTGGGGTCTGTACTCGGGGTCAGGATTCTGGGTCAGGGTTCAGGGTTCGGGGCCTGTACTCGGGGTCAGGGTTCAGGGTTCGGGGCCTGTACTCAGGGTTCAGGGTTCGGAGCCTGTACTCAGGGTTCAGGGTTCGGGGCCTGTACTCAGGGTTCAGGGTTCGGGGCCTGTACTCGGGTCAGGGTTCAGGGTTCGGGGCCTGTACTCGGGTTCAGGGTTCGGGGCCTGTACTCAGGGTTCAGGGTTCGGGGCCTGTACTCAGGGTTCAGGGTTCGGGGCCTGTACTCAGGGTTCAGGGTTCGGGGCCTGTACTCAGGGTTCAGGGTTCGGGGCCTGTACTCAGGGTTCAGGGTTCAGGGTTTCGGGGCCTGTACTCGGGGTAGGGTTCAGGTTCGGGGCCTGTACTCGGGGTCAGGGTTCAGGGTTGGGGCCTGTACTCGGGGTCAGGTTCAGGGTTCGGGCCTGTACTCAGGTTCAGGGTTCGGAGCCTGTACTCAGGGTTCAGGGTTCGGGGCCTGTACTCAGGGTTCCGGTTCAGGGTTCGGGGCCTGTACTCAGGGTTCAGTCGGGGCTGTACCGGGTTCAGGGTTCGGGCTGTACTCAGGGTTCCGGGTTCAGGGTTCGGCCTGTACTGGGTCAGGGTCAGTTCGGGGCTGTACCAGGTCAGTAGGTTCGGGGCCTGTACTCGGTTCAGGGTTCGGGGCCTGTACTCAGGGTCAGGGTTCAGGGTTCGGGGCCTGTATTCGGGGTCAGGGTTCAGGGTTCGGGGCCTGTACTCAGGGTTCAGGGTTCGGGGCCTGTACTCAGGGTTCAGGGTTCAGGGTTCGGGGCCTGTACTCGGGGTCAGGGTTCAGGGTTCGGGGCCTGTACTCAGGGTCAGGTTCAGGGTTCGGGGCCTGTACTCAGGGTTCAGGGTTCGGGGCCTGTACTCAGGGTTCAGGGTTCGGGGCCTGTACTCAGGGTTCGGGGCCTGTACTCAGGGTTCAGGGTTCGGGGCCTGTACTCAGGGTTCAGGGTTCGGGGTTCGGGGCCTGTACTCAGGGTTCAGGGTTCGGGGTTCGGGGCCTGTACTCAGGGTTCAGGGTTTGGGGCCTGTACTCAGGGTTCAGGGTTCAGAGTTTGCCTCCAGTAAATGGGGTCAGGGTTTAGGATTGGGGCCTGTTCTTCATCTCTCACACATTCTCTCAAATAATCTTTCTCTCTCACACACACTTTTTCACACAGTCTCGCACACTCACTCTCTCTGTCTCCCTCACACACACACACACTCACTCTCTCTCTCTCTCTCACACACACACCACACTCTCTCTCTCTCACACACACACTCTCTCTCTCACACACACACACTCTCCTCTCTCTCTCACACACACACTCTCTCTCCACACATCTCTCTCTCTCTCCACACACACTCTCTCTCTCACACACACTCTCTCTCTCTCACACACACTCTCTCTCTCTCACACACACTCCTCTCTCTCTCTCCACACTCTCTCTCTCACACACACTCTCTCTCTCTCTCACCACACACTCTCTCTCTCTCACACCACCTCTCTCTCTCACACACACTCTCTCTCCCTCACACCTCTCTCTCTCTCCACACCTCTCTCTCACACAACCTCTCTCTCTCTCTCACACACACACTCTCTCTCTCTCTCACACACACTCTCTCTCTCACACACACACTCTCTCTCTCTCCACATCTCTCTCACACACACACACAACACACACCACACACACACACACACCACACACACACCACACACACACACACACACACACACACACACCACACACACACACACACACACTCTCTCTCTCTCTCTCTCTCTCACACATTCTCACACACTGTCTTGTGTCTGTGTGGGTATCCTCCGGGTGCTCCAGTTTCCTTCCACAGTCCAAAGATGTGCGGGTTCGGTTGATTGGCCGTCCTAAGAAATTGTCCCTTAGTGTCCAGGGATGCGTAGTTCAGAGGGATTAGTATGTAGGGATATAGGGATAGGGCCTGGGTGGGATAGTGTTTGGTGTAGCTTCGATGGGCTGAAAGGCCTCTTTCTGCACTGTAGGGTTCTATGATTCTCACATTTCGGGGCCTGTGCTCAGGGTCAGGGTTCAATTTTTGAGGCCTCTTGTCAGGGTCAGTATTCAGGTTTGTTTGCACACACACTCTCTGTCTCTCACACGCACTCTCTCTCCCTCTCACCATCCCAGACCCATTATCATCCCAGACCCCTCACTCCTCACCATCGCTGACCCCTCACCATCCCTGATCTCTCATCCACCACCATCCCTCACCTCTCCTCCCTCACTATCCTTGACCCCGACCCTTCAGCATTCCTGAACTCTCACCCATCACCATAACTCACCAACCCTGATCCCTCACCCCTCAGCATCCCTGACCCCTCACCTTCTCCATCCCTGATCCCTGATCCCTCATCAGCCCTGAACCCTCACCCCTCACTATCCGATTCCTCACCCCACACCTTCTCAGACCTCTCACCTCTCACCATCTGTGACCCATCACACCTCACCATCTCTGATCATTCACTCCTCACCATCCCTCTCCATCCCTGACCCCTCACCCCTCACCATCGCTCTCCCCTCATTTCTCACCAACCCTGAACTCTGTCCCCTCACCATCCCTGTCCCCTCACCATCCCTGACCCCTCACCCCTCACCATTGCTGGTCCTTAACATGTCTGACCTCTCACTATCTCTCACCACTCACCCCTCACCAACCCTGACTCCTTACCATTTGTGACTCCTCAGCATTCCTGACCCCTTACCCGTCACCAACACTAACCCCTCATCCCTCACCAATTCTGACTCCTCACCATCCATGAACTCTCACCCCTCACCAACCCTAATCCTTCACCCCTCATCAACCCTCACCTCTCACCCCTCACCAGCCCTGACCCTTCATCAACACTGACCCCTCACCAACCCTGACCCCTCACCAACCCTGACTGCTCATCCCACATCATCCCTCCTCCCTCACCATCCCTGACCTCTGACCCCTCAGCATCCCTGACCTCTCATCCCTCACTATTTCTGACTACTCACCCCTCACCCATCACCATACCTCACCCCTCAGCATCTCTGACTCCTGACCCCTCACCTTTCCCAAGCCCTCACCGACCCTGACCCCTCACCATTCCTGACCTCTGACACCTCACCATCCCTGCCGTGTCACCCCTCACCATCTCTCACCGATCATCTGTCACCAAGCCTGACCCCTTAGCCCCCCTCACCCTTATCATCCCTGACCCTTCACCTCTTACGATTCCGGACCCTTACTGTTCCTGACCCCTCAGCCCTCACCATAGAACATAGAACATTACAGCGCAGAACAGGCCCTTCGGCCTTCGATGTTGCGCCGACCAATTATGAAAAAAGCAATGCCCTCCAAACTAAACCATTCCCTTCTCTTCCATAAACTTATCAACTAACCTCTTAAACGCCACCAAACTTGGCGCATCTACAACTGCAGCAGGCAGGGCATTCCACTCCCTAACCACCCTCTGGGTAAAGAACCTACCTCTGACATCCGTCCTATAACTACCACCCCTTAATTTAAAGCTGTGTCCCCTCGTGCTAGCTTTCTCCATCCTAGGAAAAAGGCTATCACTGTCCACCCTATCTAAACCTCTAATCATCTTATATGTTTCGATAAGGTCCCCTCTTAGCCGCCTCCTTTCTAACGAAAACAACCTCAAATCCCTCAGCCTCTCCTCATAAGACCTGCCCTCCATACCAGGCAACATCCTGGTAAACCTCCTCTGT
>JAGIQG010000176.1:0-62118 GCA_024679065.1 Sphyrna mokarran | reverse complement strand
GGACGCTGACGCGGTATTACTGTGGCTGCGCACAGCCCCCCTGAACTTCCGAGAGCCGCACTGCGCATGTTCCACGCAGGCAGAAGGTACTGGGAGCGCGTACCAGTGGCGCCTGCGCCGTGCGGACCATTCTGAATGAGATAGACCGTATTCACCTGCGCGGTGTATCCTGGGTTCTCCATGTCTCCATTACATTGAATAAAAGTAACGTAAACATATTTAAACCCATGAGCACTCCGAAAGAGATTTCTTCTTCCTTCAGTACCATACTTCCTCTTATCTAACGTACAGCTTCAAAATGTATTTTTATCCTTACTTGTCCAATGACGTTTTACATTTACTTTTCATTCTAATTGGTTTCGATTACAGGCATCATATTCAGGATCACGCAACTTGCTGCCTAATGTAACGATAAATGTGTTCCCTGAGGGTTTTCTTTCTTATTTTATACCATTCACAACGAACCCCTGCCATTGGTTCACAGAAACATTTTATTCCCATTTACTCTATTGAAACCGATTACGATTTTAATCACCTCTCTCAAAACTCCTCTTAACCTTCGTACCGACTTCGAATAGTATGAATGCAGGAACTGTGAATTTCGAAGTTCTGCAATTATATAACAAGTGAGCTGCTGCTGAGACAACCCAAATTAATGGCAAATATTTCAGATCAACGTCTTTTTATTAGAATGGTGAGAATTATAAATGTAATACATTATAGATAAATAAAAAGGAAAGGGACTAACGTGAAAAATGAACGAAATTGAATATCCATGACCATTTGGTCCACACATCCATTAAATAATAAGATGTAGTCACACTGCTGAAAGGGATAATTACCAGATATATAAAGATTGAAAAATCTGAATGGAGGAAAGGAGTTCTGAACATCAGAAAAGACCTAGGGCTGAATGATCCGTGTAGGAGTAAGACGCAGAATGACAATGACAGGTGACTAGAAACTCTTATTAGAAATCAATTATCCTTTTTGGACTGATTGGAAAAGACACACTTGAGAACCCTGCCAGCCACAGAGCGGTGAGAGAATTGGTTGAGGAAAGGGAAGAAATATTGTAAGTCTTGAATGGAATGTTGCATTATCTCTCCTCAAGTTTCCGTGTCTAAATGCAGGAGAAAAGTTTTTTCAACTTTTTTTTTCAAAAAGAAAATCACTGCTAATGGTGGTCAATTAACATTGGTTGATTAACTGACTGACTGACACCTTCCATCATTCCATAAACATGATTCAAGTCCATTCTTGAAATATAATCCTAAATTTAAATAAAGTTATCTAGGAAGTTATGAGAGGTGAGTTTGCTAAATTAGATTCTGGATTAATATATTCATTAAATGGCATGACGATAGATAAGCAACTGCTAATATTAAAGCATAGTCGTATGTCTTCCTTTCTGACACATACTCATAACTGGAAAAGTGCCCCAATCATGGATAACAAAATAAATTAAATAGTATGGGATCTAAAGAAAAATGTAAGAACACAAAAGCTTGGAGTACAAGTCGGCCATTTGTCCCCTCCAGCCTGTTCCGCTATTCAATAAGATTATGCCTGATCTTTTCATGTATACGTTACACAAATGAGCAATCTGTCCATTCTGCTTTGCCATTGTATGATTTTTCTGTCTCCTGACAGACTCTTGCTGCTTTTGTGCGTGTTCCATTCTTGGTGTGTTAGACAGTGGAATTGTGCCGCCAGGCGGAGCTGCCGAGCACATTTGCCGTCATGAAACAACAACACGACAGTGAAATTCTGTCCCGCTTCTGCGAAACAATAATAACCAGGAACGTATTAGCTTATAGCAGAGTGGCGCAGCGGAAGCGTGCTGGGCCCATAACCCAGAGGTCGATGGATCGAAACCATTCTCTGCTATTTACGTTTTCAGGATCAGTTTTTAAAAAATTCTCTGTTCTCAAGTAACTCTACTATTTCATTCCAGGGCTCAGTTATCTTCATCAATTCTCGCTTACAACAGATAATTTAATCTGCCACAAGCTCACTGATATAAATACTACAAATACGTCTTTCCCTCTTTTCTCAAGGCAGTTCTGACACAATCAAAATACCTTAAGTATTTGGTATTAGGTACCATAATACCTACAATCCATTTAAACAGCACTGACTTTCTGACAAAGCATCCCATGTATGCCTATAGTCAGAGTGCCACACGCCCACCCTGCCAATCTACTTAACCCTCACCTCTTTTTAACCAAACAAAAGACCAATCCACTCACCCTGCTGGGCTGTGGAAGGAACCCGGAGTACCTGTTTTCTTGATATAACTCACCTGGGTGAATGCAGCTCCAACAACACTAGAAGTTTGACACCAAGTCTGACCTCATTCTCTTCCCATCCACAAAGAGTCACTTCCTCCACCAAAAGTTAGAGTTAAAGAGTATTTATGAGTCACAAGTCTGCTTCTAGGTAGCATTAAAACTGATAAATCTCCGGGGCCTGATGGCATTTATCCCAGGCTGCTTAGGGAGATGCGAGGTGAAATTGCTGGGCCTCTGATGCAAATCTTTGTCTCTTCTTTGGACACAGGTGAGGTCCCAGAGGATTGGAGAATAGCTAATGTTGTACCGTTGTTTAAAAAGGATAGTAGGGATAGCCCTGGAAATTATAGGCCGGTGAGTTTGGCGTCAGTGGTAGGGAAGCTGTTGGAGGGGATTCTTAGAGATAGGACGTATAGGCACTTAGAGCGTTGCAATCTGATTAGGGATACGCAGCATGGATTTGTTAAGGGGAAGTCGTGCCTTACAAATCTGGTAGAGGTTTTTGAGGAGGTGACGAAAACAGTGGACAAAGGGCGAGCCATTGATGTCGTGTAAATGGATTTTAGTAAGGCGTTTGACAAAGTCCATCGTGAGACATTATTTGAGAAGGTCAAGGCTAATGGGATACAAGGACAGGTAGCTAGATGGAAAAGTAACTGGCTTGGTAATAGAAGACAGAGAGTAATAGTGGAAGGGTGTTTTTCTAGCTGGAGGTCGGCCACTAGTGGTGTGCCACAAGGCTCTGGACTGGGACCTCTTCTATTTGTAATATACATATATATATATAAGTGACTTGGAAGAGGGAGTAAGCGGAGTGATCAGCAAGACGATACAAAGATGGCTGGACTTGCGGATAGTGAGGAGCATTGTCAGGTGATGCAGCAGGACATAGATAAGCTGATAGCTTGGGCAGACAGATGGCAGATAGAATTCAATCCTAACAAATGTGAGGTGATGCATTTCGGGAGAAAGAATGTACGGGGGAGGTATATGATAAAGGGTAGATCTATTAAGAGTATAGAAATGCAGAGGGACCTGTGAGTGCAGATGAACAAGTTTCTGAAGGTGGCAGAGCAAGTGGAGAAGGTTGTGAAGAAAGCATATAGTATGTTAACCTTTATAGGAAGGGGTATAGAGTACAACAGCTGGCCTTTAATATTGCAGTTGTATAAAACGTTGGTTAGACCTCATTTGGAATACTGCATCCAGTTCTGGTCGCCTTACTATCAGAAGGACATGGAGACTCTGGAGAGAGTGCAGAGGAGGTTTACCAGGATGCTGCCTGGTATGGAAGGTCTGAGTAACGAGGAGAGATTAGGCAATTGGGACTGTTTTCCTTAGAAATACGTAGACTTAGAGGAGATCTAATAGAGGTGTACAAGATTATGATAGAGTAAACAGGGTTAAGCTTTTTCCTAGGATGGACTCAAATAGCACGAGGGGTCACGGGCTTAGGGTAAGATATAATTTGGATGCTAGAGGGAGTTTTTTCACACAGAGGGTGGTGGGGTTAGGAATGCATGCCACGTAAAGTGAGTAGCCAGGATCTATGGAGTTTTTAAGATAATACTAGATGGGCACATGAACAGAATGGGAAAGGAGGGATAATAGGAAAACTGATTAAAATGGGGAAGCATGAGCATTGGAGTCCCTGTGAAGTGTTAAATAGATGATGATATTGATGTACTTGTTTTTATCCTCAGGTGCTTTGTCCACCTTGTTGTCTAACAAGGGCATTAAAACGCGATGGGTCGTGAGAGGACTGCTTCTTGTGGATTTTTTTCGAGAGTATCCTAGTGCTTCACGTCGTTAGTGTACGCTTGACCTGGACATTTGATGGGCAACACGACAGCTCAGTGACTATCGCTGTGCTGTGCAGATACATGGATTTGGGCCTGTGTCTGTGGGAGTTTGCGCATTCTCCCCGTGCTTGCATGCGTTTTCTCCGGGTGCTCCGGTTTCCTCCCACATCCCAAAGATGTGCTCTTAGGCTAATTAGCAAAACAAATTCTCTAAATTGTCTCAAATTTGATTTTTAATCCATAGATCTATAAACATGGACAGGAATCGCGGGTAGAGGTGGGAACATCGGGGTGGTGGTGCGGGCTCGATGGGCCAAAGGGCCTCTTTCCCATGCTGTTTTGTTCTTTGTTTACATTACCACTATCATGATGTAGAGACGCCCTGATGTGGATCAGATGACTGGAATTTAACTCGAATCTCAAAATACCGTTTGAAGGTTAAATGTGTAACATTTAACCGAAATACCATTTCACATTTTATTAGACATTTAATTTGGAGTTAAAACTGCTCTGTTGTGGGATTCACACAGTGATGATCTGATAATAGTTTGGACTGGGATTTATGGATCCCCCGATCAGCGGGACTGATTTTGATTTGATTTCTTTATTGTGAATGCAATATTAAACTGTGAAAACTCTGGTTTCTTGCGTGTTATACGGACCATGCATACCATTCACAGAGTATATAGGGGAAGAAGGAAAGGAGAGGGTGCAGAATGTAGAGTTAAAAATCCTTTTACCAGGAGTGGGGTTCGAACCCACGCGGATATACGTCCATTGGATCTTAAGTCCAACGCCTTAACCACTCGGCCATCCTGGTACAAGAATAGAATCGGGACACAATGGCTGTCATTCCTGTTGGATTGAAAATGTGCCTCTGAAATTATTTCTGTTCTGGGAGACTGTGGAACTGATGAGGTGTCTGTGTCTCTGAGCTCGGACTGTGTGTGAGAAGGAGCTGGCGACACTCTTCCCTGGAACTTGTGTGGAGGAAATATCTGATATCTTTAAATATTTATCTATGGAAACAAAATACATTGAATAATTCAAATCCAGATTGGGTCAGTTTAATCTCTATTAATAATCATTGGGAGCGGTTTGTGAGGCTGCAGCCAGACTCCAGCTCTGATTGGTCACTCTCATTTCTATCCAATTCTTAACCAATCGCAAAGCGAGGTAGTAGAAATGGGAGGTTTTGATTGGTTTACATTTTTCAAATGGGAAAAGCCGCCAATTTCAGTGCAGGAAAAATACAAAATAACGGAACGCCTTAATGTTCAGGAAACTATTTCCATCTCACACTTTATCATCTGTTTATTGTATTTTCCCCTCACAGAATCCTGCCGCTATTTTAGGAACAGTTTGAATTTCTCAATCTCTTATCTGTAAGCGGCGGGAATCAGACCCCGTTCAGCAATTTAAAACAGAGCAAATCTCAGCTCAGTGGAAAAATAGAAATCAATCCTTGACTTTATTTCTCACTCTGGGGTAATTGTGTAGTTGTATTTAAATAATTACCTCAAACATGGTACTGGAAATATTTTTTAACGTGTAAAAAGTTTCTAATAATTAGCATAAATTTACATGAACCTGTATAATGGGGACAGGGATTGATAAAACAAAGTGAGAAACAGTTCGACTGTGAATAGCAGCGCAGTGTCTCTGACAGTTAGACAACAGATCACCCTTTTCCAGATAAAGTGAGTGGCTCTGAAAAGAGCCTTTGGGTTATCAGATTAAAGAATGGCCGCTTCACTTGCTCTTGGCCGAGACGGCAGAGGTTTTCTTGGGCAGCAGCACGGCCTGGATATTAGGCAGCACCCCGCCCTGAGCGATGGTCACCCCTCCCAGCAGCTTGTTGAGCTCCTCGTCGTTGCGGACGGCCAGCTGCAGGTGCCTGGGGATGAGGCGGGTCTTCTTGTTGTCCCGGGCCGCGTTCCCGGCCAGCTCCAGGATTTCAGCGGTCAGATACTCGAGCACAGCAGCCAGATAGACCGGCGCTCCGGCCCCCACACGTTCAGCATAGTTGCCCTTTCTCAGGAGCCTGTGAACGCGGCCCACCGGGAACTGCAGTCCGGCCCGGGACGAGCGAGACTTGGCCTTGGCCCGAGCTTTCCCGCCGCTCTTTCCTCTTCCAGACATTTGCACAATCTCCCCAACACTTTCCCAAAGAATGCTGCAATCCGCTCCCTTTCGCTTCTCTTCTAGCTCCGGGAGGAATGGAGGTGCGGACATTGCTGATTGGTCACTTTGTTGCTACCTCTCAGCATCTTGTTGCTGTGACCAATCAGAAATCTGCTTAACTGACCAATCCGGAGACTTCACGGAGTGAGGGCGGGAAATAACGGCGCCAAATTCTCCGATTCCAACCGATTTCATTTCAAATTGGAAAAGGCCGCCAAAGGGGGAAGAACAAAAGCGTTTGGGAAATTATTCTGATGGGGAATGGTGAATTCATTTTGAGGAATGTAAGAATCTCCCTTTCTCTCCTTCCCCAGTCTATAGTTAACCTGTATCTGGCAGCTTCTGATTTTCACTCTGGGTTTATCTGAAAACAAGCCGAAAATAAATTATTCATTTCTGGAAAGTTCACATATATTTCTCAAATAAGAAATACAAAATCCCATCAATAATTAAATATCATCAAACGTTTTTGAAACATCAGTCTGTGTTTGCACCATTTCACATTTTATCCCGAGTTGCAGATTTGTTTTTAGAATCCGGGATCCATTCGGGGTAAATCTCGGCTCTTTTTAAACCTCTCGAACCAGCCGTCAGAAAGTTTCATTAACATCGTTCTGCAAACGGACGGGCTGTTCTCCATATTCGGCGAGACTGAGGGGTCCTGCACAACTGGGGTTTATCGGGAATAAACTGATCGATTATTGAGACCAAACTGGAACAGAGCTGGGAGCTGAGTGGAGTTTGCACACTCTCCCCGTGTCTGTGTGCGCTCCGCTTTCTTCCCGCAGCCCAAAGACATGCGGGTTGGATAGATTGGATTTGCTAAATTGCCCCCAGTATCAGAGGGATTAACAGGGTAGGGTTATGAGGATGGGTGAGGGATTGTTGTCGGTACAAACTGGATGGGCCAAATGGCCTCCTGCATTGTAGGGATTCGATGATTCTGACACATTTGTTCCAATAACTCTCTCTCTAAAGCCGGAGAAAGGGGCCGAATATCAACGCGTCTGACATCTCAACCCAGAGAAGATCAGGTACCAGTTAATTAATTTTAAACATTATTACTAAGACCCAATGATCCACCGGGCGATTGATTGACATTACTCCCTGTCCATCGTTGATAAACGGAAAATACTTATTACTGTTCAATACACATGCGTCGTAATCATTTAAACTAAATGGATAATATAACCTTTTCAGAGATTGTGGGTGGCTCTTAAAAGAGCCGTTGTGTGTTTGGGGTGTTTCTCAGTCCATTGGGGAGTTTCACTTGGAGCTGGTGTACTTGGTCACCGCCTTTGTCCCTTCCGACACGGCGTGCTTGGCCAGTTCCCCGGGCAGCAGCAGGCGCACGGCGGTCTGGCTCTCCCGGGAGCTGATGGTGCTGCGCTTGTTGTAATGGGCCAGGCGGGAAGCCTCACCCGCGATGCGCTCGAAAATATCGTTCACGAACGAGTTCATGATGCTCATGGCCTTGGAAGAGATGCCGGTGTCGGGGTGAACCTGCTTCATCACTTTGTAGATGTAGATGGCGTAACTCTCCTTCCTGGATCTTTTCCTCTTCTTGCCGCCCTTTGCCGGCAGCTTTTTCTGCGCTTTTTTGGCTCCCTTCTTGGAAACTGGCGCTTTCTTCTCATCAACCATTGTCGCAGTTAATGTCAGCCCCACAATCACTGAATGGTGCTCGGAACTCCTCTTTTATAGAGCAAAGCAGAGGCCTATGCTAATGAAGGATGGCTGAAAACCCTGTTCTCCATTGGCTCATTCACAGTGACGTCTATTCGTGATGCTATCTCTGATTGGTTAGTTTAGATACCCAATCACATTTGTTGCTGTTCAAATCCACAAACTCTTTTAGTTTTCAATCCGTCTTTTCCCCTTGTCCGCCCCCGATCCACCCAAGCCCCCCCTGACTCTTTCACTCCCTCTGCCACACCAGCGCAATCTCTCTGCTGCTAATCCCACATCACTCTATCAGACTGCTGATACTGTTCATACAATTCCCCTTCCTCACCAGCACCAACTGCTCCGCTTTACTTCCCCGCCCATCACAGGGAGCTGGCAGTACACAATATCTGGGCTCAGACACGGGTTATTGTGAACTTTACTGTGCGAGTTAAAGGGGAATAAGTTTGGTGAGCAGCAGCCACAAGCCCTACATGTGATACTGACACTGTGGCTAAAACAGAAAACTGACTGAAAGAAGGAATGGAATGAGAATTGGATATTACTCGCTACAAGGTGTTCAGAGACGATTAGAGAAACAATCATAGAACATAGAACAATACAGCACAGAACAGGCCCTTCGGCCTTCGATGTTGTGCCGACCAAAATAAAAAGCAATGCCCCTCCTAACTAAACCATTCCCTTCTCTTCCATATACTTATCAACTAACCTCTTAAACGCCACCAAACTTGGCGCATCTACAACAGCTGCAGGCAGGGCATTCCACTCCTAATCACTCTTTGAGTAAAGAACCTACCTCTGATATCCGTCCTATAACTCATACCCCTTAATTTAAAGCTGTGTCCCCTCGTGCTAGCTTTCTCCATCCTAGGAAAAAGGCTATCACTGTCCACCCTATCTAAACCTCTAATCATCTTATATGCTTCAATAAGATCCCCTCTTAGCCGCCTCCTTTCTAACGAAAACAACCTCAAATCCTTCACCCTCTCTTCATAGGACCTGCCCTCCATACCAGGCAACATCCTGGTAAACCTCCTCTGTACCCTCTCCAATGCCTCCACATCTTTCTTATAATGTGGGGACCAGAACTGCACACAATACTCCAAGTGCGGCCGCACTAGAGTTTTGTACAGTTGCAACATGATGCTGCGGCTCCTAAATTCAATCCCCCTACCAATAAAAGCTAAGACTCCATATGCCTTCTTAACAACTTTATCCACTTGACTGCCTACTTTCAGGGATCTATTGACACATACACCAAGATCCTTCTGTTCCTCAACACTATTAAGAGCCCTACCATTAGCCCTATACTCTACACATTTATTGTTCCTGCCAAAGTGCATTACCTCACACTTTTCCACATTAAACTCCATTTGCCACCTCTCGGCCCAGCTCTGCAACTTGTCCAAGTCACTCTGTAAACTAAAACACCCCTCTTCACTATCTACCACTCCACCAACTTTAGTGTCATCTGCAAATTTACTGATCCCGGAGGGTGATTTACTGTTCAACACAATTCGAGTGCTTGGGAGCAGGGGGAAGCCGGGGGTGGGGGGGGATGGAGAGTGCAGGGGGTGGTGGTGGTGGTGGTGGAGAGTGCAGGGGGTGGTGGTGGTGGCAGGGGTGCGATCGCATTGAGGGATCAGAAACAGAATCTATTTGGAGCCAGTTAAGTAATAATGCGAGAGAGATCCCTCAGCAGGATACACACATTCTCTTTCAAAATGCTTCTCTGTCAACCATATACAAGTGGATTCATGCTGTGTCGATTTCTATTTCAATGTTGCTTCTATGTCTGTCAGCTTACGGTCGCTGGTGTTAAATTTAATTCAGAAATTACAATCTCTGATATATGCCCGTGTGTTTTCTCTTCTCTCTAACATTCAGTATTTAAGAAAGTGGGGACTTTTCAGTCTGTTGGTTCTGGGATGTTATTCTGTATTTCATTTGGCACCTGTCGGTTTTGAAATGGAAAACTTTGTGATGTTTTTCTAGCTGCGCTTCTCATTTTTGGGATTTCTGTGTGTGATTTCACTGCACACTTTAATTTCTGACAAGGGAGTATGTTTTTAATCTATGTATATCAGTCTTTGGTATAAGGGTATTGGTATTTTCCCAAGCATGCTGTTCTATTATTTGGAGTGTGTCTCTATCACTAATTCTCAAGGTCTCAGTTATTTGTGATGTTACAGTTCCCATTGAGGTTAATATTGCCCAGTGACCATCTTAAAGAATCACGTGATAAAGGTTCACAACTTCTACTGTAACAAATTAAAGTCAACACGAAGCAATGAATCAACACTTGCTCCTTAGTGTCAGGGGATTAGAAGGATAAGTATGTAGGGTTATGGGGAAAGGGCCTGGATGGGACTGTGGCCAGTGCAGACTTGATAGGCTGAGTGGCCTCCTTCAGCACTGTAGGGATTCTATGAAACGTCACTAAATAGAGATGAGACACCATCCTGCCTATCATGACTATTAACTTATGCATATTCTTTATTCAACAGCTAGTACACACTGCTAGCGTTGGTGGATTGTTTATAAATTCTTGAAACATAAATATGGATTTCAATCTGTGCCAGTCATTTTCTGCTTTATTCCAATGGGTTTTACTCTGACCCCCTCTGGTTTCTGGCATGGAAGGATTTCAAGAAGTTCCTATTGTCAGTGTGTAGTAGGTCCATGTGTCTTTCTGCAGAATCTCTTCATTGTTGCAATGTGAGTATTTTTTTTTCAGTCAGTGTGAGGAAGATGTGGATTGTACTCTGTAGCTGTTGTATTTTATGAGTAGCAGTGTTTTATGCTGTTCTCGTCAATCTGCTGATTGCAAATACAGTAAGTATTCTGTTTCCTACCTCTCCGTTCTTTGTTTCTATGTGACTTGACTTCAAATCCAGGAAACATGACCTCAGGTGAGGCAAAATGTGAGGTGAAACTTCTTCACCAAGAACTTGGTCAATTTATGGAATTCACTCCAGAGAAAGTAAATCACAAAATTGTGTGTGATTTCAAGAATAAATATAGCTCTTTGGACTTGAGAGATAAGGGATATGGGGGGAAGGAGGGATCAGAATATTGATTCAGATGATCAGACATAATCAAAACGAATGCTGGAGAAGCTCCAAAGGCCAAATTACCAACTGCTGCTTGTATCTTCTATGTTTCTATTTTTAAGAGTTCCTGATGGTCTTATAAAAGTGAAATCAGGTTTAGCAAACCTATTGGAGATCTGAAGATGCAACTGGCAGAATAGATCAGGAGTAATCAGTTGATGTGATATATTTACATTTTCAGAAATCCTTTGATAAGTTTCCATGCAAGAAGGTTAATAAACACATTCAGAGCGCATAGGGAATACTGGCTGGATTGAGAACCAGTTAAAGGACAGAAAACACAGAATAGAAATAAATAGGTTGTATCAAGTTAGCAGACAATGACAAGGATCAGTGCTTGGGCCCCAACATTCACAATCTATATCAATCATTGGGATGCAATGATTAAAGGCAATAATTGCAACTTTGGAGAATGCACAAAATAAGGTGGAATTCCACAGTTGTGAGGAGGAGGCAAAATCTCCTCAAGGGGATTTGAAGAGGCCAAGTGAGTGGACAACAATTTCACAGATGGAATGCAATGTGCAGAGTATTCCTTAAATGATGAGGAACTTGAAAGTGTTGACATTCAAAGAGACAAGACTGTTCCTGTTCATGAATCACAGAAAACTGTTCTAAAGTTAGAGCAATAAATTAAGACAGAAAATGGAATGTTTGCCTTTATTACAAGATGTCTGAACAGAGTGGTAAAGATGTTTTACTGTCGTTATATAGAGCCTTGCTGAGACAGCACCTGGACTACTGTGTGCAATATTGTCTCACCTGAAGAAAGATATAATTGCCATACTGGGAATAGAATGAAGGTTCACTAAATGAATTTCTTGGTTGAAGGGATTGTTGTCTGAGTAAAAACAAGAAATACCAGATGTTTATTTTCTGGCATTTAAAAGAATGAGAGATGCTGACATTCAAACATACAACAATCTTACACGGCTCAATAGGGTAAAAACAGGAAGTATGTTTTCCCTGGCTGGTGTATTTGGAAACAAAGGACATAGAGTCAGAATAAGGGGCAGCTCATTTCGGACTGAGATGAGGAGGAATTATTTCACTGAGTGGTTGATTCTTTGGAATGATCAGTCCAATGGGTGTGGAGTTTTACTTGTTGATTAATTTCATGAGTGAGATGGATTGTTTTTAACATATTACTAACATCCAGGGATATGGGGACAGAGCAGGGAAATGGTGTTGATTTGTAAAATCAGCCATGACCTCATTATGTGACGATATGGGCTCAAAGAGCTGAATGGCCGACTCTTGCTCATAATTCACATCTTTCATTATGTTTCAGCATGGTCATCATTTTGTGATTGTAATTAATGAGAAATGAGAACAAGGTTCTTTTTGTATCCTGTCACAATGTGACTGTTGTTTTAAAAATAATAAGTCTCATAACACCAGGTTAAAGTCCAACAGATTTATTTGACAGCAAAAGCAAAAGGTAAATCCAACTTACCTGATGGAGGAGCAGCAGTCTGCAAGCTAATGGCTTTTGCTACCAAAGAAACCTGTTGGAATTTAACCTGGTGTTGTAAGATTTCTTACTGTGTTTTAAAAATCGAGCAGAGCTTGTTCACAGCTAGTGACTGACCCTTATTTCCCCAAAGACTTTCCACTATTGAAAAGCCACATGTCAGGTCAGAGATGCAGTTCTCTCCACTCACTGGGAAAGCACATCTCCAATAACAGGAAAGAATCTCAAATACAAAATAATATTTTGGGTTTCACTTGCACACCAGCTTCAGCATTTACTCCCTCAGCCACTGGAGCACAATGTGTACCATCTGTGAGATACACTACAACTACTCAGTGAGGCTGAGTGTGGCACTCAATCTCATCGCTCCATCTCTTGTAGAGAAGGAGATTAATTTTGTGCCTGTAAGTATTGGACGCTGTATACAAAAGACATTTTTATCATGTACTTGTCTGTCTGTTGTCAGTCTGCATGTGTGAGATTAGCTGAAAATGACTTTGTGAATCAGGCACTGTGTCAGTCTCCACTGTTGTATGTTAATATGGGGTTAAACCTGTTCCTGAGTTTGATTTTAGTTTTACAGCCTTCAGATTACATGAGTGTGTGATTTATACTGTTTGTAACCATCCCTGGTACAGCAGCTCAAAGTTATTTCCTTCTGTATCTCTGTTCTTGTAGTGCTGTGTGTGACGACAGGATTCATTCTGTAAACGTCACTTGCTGATACTGTGTGAGTGTGGAGTTCATTTTGTTTCACTTTTCCTCTGATGAACGTTAGGGTGTAAGAGACATTCTGTAGTTGTCATTCCCGAGTATGTTATGGAATTCCTTGTTCTTACATCTGTCTGTTGGGAGCTTGTGAATGTAGGATAAATTTTATATCTGTGACTTTTTTCGTTATCTATGTGAGTGTAAAAATCAGTCCTCATAGTTGTTCCTTGTGATGAATTGAAATGTGGAATACTTTTGCATTTCAAATTTACATGCATGTCAGGCAGTGTATTACATACTATTTATTTAAAACATAATGTATTGATATTTGTTTGCCATTTGATTTAATTTATCATATGGATTTGGGTACTTTTTACAGTCATGGTTTATATTGTAAGTTGTGCAGTGATATTCAGTTTCTAGCTCTGTGAATGGTAACATTTGGATACATAACCTGGAAATTAATTACTGCAGTTTGTAGTAACAGAATTGTCATTACATCTTTCAGTTTGGATTGATTTACAAAATGTATCAATGCCTATATTCTGAGGTAATTAATTGCAATTGTTTTTAGTATCATGAGTTCTTATTCAATTTGTGACCAACATGACACAATGTTTTATATCTGTGAGTGGGTGTGTTTTGTTAAAATCCTGTGATAGATGTATCTACCAAATGTAATATTGAGAAGTTTGCACTTGTTACTAAGCTCAGTACAAATGTGTGTTGGGAGAAAGTTACAAAGCAGCTTCAGGAGGATTTGAACAGAAGTAATGAGAGGTTCAGAACATTGCTGTTTTGTTCTTTGTTCTTTATTGCAGATGGAATATTATGTGGAATGTGTGAGATTTTCCATTCTCATAGAAGGAACAGATATTCAGAGTTTGTCTTCAATGCTAAGAGATTAAAAAGTGTTGATGTACAAAGGGACATGGTTGTCCTCATTAATAAGTCACTGGAGGATAACAAGGAAATGAAGAAAGTAATTTGGAAGTTCACAGTACGTTGGTCTTTATTGCAAGAGGATCTGAGTACAGGAATATTGAAGTGTTGGTTTAATTGGATTGCAGTATTATTTGATTGCATTTGGAATTCTGTGTGCAGTTTCAGTCCCCTCACCTTATAAAGAATATTATTGCCTCAGAGGGAGTGCGGTGACCATTCAGCAGATTTGTTCCAGGAATGGCAGGATTGCCTTATGATGAATACTTGGGGAAACAGGGCCCATAATTCACTGAAAACAACAAAGTACTTATAAGGGTAAACATGGTAGATGCAGGTGAGATGTTTCACTTGGTTGGGAGTCTAGACAGAATTTTAAAATAAGGGAACCCCTTTTTGGACAGGGATCTGCATTTTTCTTTGTGCAGTGTTGTGAACTTTTGGAATTCTGTAGCTCAGAGGGCTGCAGAAGATCACACACTGAGTAAACAGTAATGTAGATATTGACAGATTTCTAAATCTCACTGTAATAAAAGGTAATTGGGGATAAAGTGGGGAAAGGGCATTGAAGGAGATGGTCAGCCATAATTAGATTGAATGATGCTGCAGACTCAATCGGCTGAATGGCCCACTCCTGATCATATGTTCCACATTGGCGGGGAAGAAAATTTAAAAACATCTCTCTTCCTGTTCAACTCTTGGATTGAAAAGCTGTTTCTTACCTTGCAAACAGTGTGGGGCTGAATACTGCTCTTTGCGATACTGGAACCAATGAGTTGGCAGGATCTCTGTGTTCTGTGAATGATCCTGGAATTGCTCTGTGTTGGAACTGGCTTGATGAAATTGTGTGTGCCCAGAAATCATCTGGTTCCTTCAAATATCTGCCTGCAACAAGAAAAATAACTAACTAAACTGAGGAACAGATGAAATAAAAAAGATATAAAAGTATCTTTTTTCATATAAACAAAACATTATTTATATTTTAAATCATATTTTGTTTGATTTCTAATATAACAATTATTAGTAACCAGGGTAAAAAGAAAACATTCAGCACAAACCACATCTGAGATCATTTCAGTAATACATCAAACTGCTTTTGTTCACTGGGTGTTTGGAGCGAGATTAAAACAATTTGGTGACATTCAGAACAGCCCAATCCGTGCACTGCTGATTGAATTGAGCTGTGTGAAGCAGCAGTAACTGTTGCACGGGTCAGATATCTATTTCCAGCTCCCACTTTAATCAATATCGAAAAATAAACAAGCAGCCACTGTTTAAACCCTCTCCTTCCCAATTCCCCCCCTGCTGCCTGCAGTAGATCTTGTTTGAACAGCTGCTCTTATGGTTATTGTACAGTTACATTTCCGCTGTTCATTGTATAATAATAATAACAAACACTGGGAGATAGAAACTAAATGAAGCACCTTCCCAGCGGTTTGGGAGTGAAAACAGCTATCATGTTGAATAATGAGTTCTTGTCATTCTGTCCCCCTGGCCTTGTTCAGAAAATATCTATGAATTGCCTCCCCCATTGAGAACCTGGTTTTGATATTGCCTCTTCTTTCTATCCAGCTCCCCCAATTCTCTCCACTCCCCACATCTCTCCATTCCCCATTCCCCTTCTCTCCAGGCCAAATTTTTGACAAATAGTCATCTGGACTCAAAACATCAGATTTTTTCTCTGTTTACAGATACTGCCAGGCCTGCTGAGATTTTCCACAGGTTTTCTTTTGGGACTAGAGACTGACAGATATAGAATGAATTCCACACACCCATTCAGCACCAGAGACTGACAGATACGGATTGAGATCCGTGTGCCCTTAGAGCAGCAGATGTTAACAGATACAGAGTTAAACTCACATTCCCACACAGTTCCAGGCACTGACAGTGAATGAGAAATTCCCACTCAGACAAAGAAGTCCAGACTGAAAGAAACCACACAATCAATTTCACACTGATGGACAGTGTTAGAGAATGGCAGAGAGAGGGTGAATCCCTTTTACCTACAGTTCCAGAAAGTGACACGTACAGAATAAATCCAGCATGATGCATGTGACATATCCACAGTTAAATCAGCACTGCCTTATATTCCCAGAGAGAGAATCAATACACTCACTCACATGCCTCACTATCCAACAGATACACAGTGAGTCCAACACTCAAATATAGAATGAATACAGATTCAGATGCATGATATACAAACTTACATTATGTAGTCCATACTTACAAACGGTGAGAAAATCCCACACACACTCACACACTGTGTCAGAGAGTGAGAAAATCCCACACTCACACACTGTGTCAAAGAGTGAGAAAATCCCACACTCACACAGTGTGTCAGAGAGAGAGAAAATTCCACACTCCCACAGTGTCAGGGAGTGAGAAAATCCCACACTCACACACTGTGTCAAAGAGTGAGAAAATTCCACACTCACACTCACACACTGTGTCAGAGAGTGAGAAAATCCCACACTCACACAGTGTCAGAGAGTGAGAAAATCCCACACTCACACTGTGTCAAAGAGTGAGAAAATCCCACACTCACACACTGTGTCAAAGAGTGAGAAAATCCCACACTCACACACTGTGTCAGGGAGAGAGAAAATTCTACACTCACACTCTGTGTCAGAGAGAGAGAAAATCCCACACTCTCACACTGTGTCAGAGAGAGAGAAAATCCCACACTCTCACACTGTGTCAGAGAGTGAGAAAATCCCACACTCACACTCACACAGTGTGTCAGAGAGTGAGAAAATCCCACACACACATTACCAGAGATTCACAGTTCCTGAAGGAATCCCACACTCCCGCACAGTCCCTCAGTGGGGAAGGATCCCTCACACCGACAGCCAGGCGATATTTCCCGGGGGATCTTTACACACTGAGAAACTGGGGCTGGAGATTCTTCGTAAAATGTAATTGCTGACAGTAGTAAGGAGGCTTGTGATTGGCGGAAACCCCTCAATCTGATTGGTCTGTTTCCATATCCACTCAAATGAACCCCTGAGAAGTGACTGTAATAACTTTCAAACTGTCCAATCACAATCATTGCTTTCCCAATTCCTCATTAACATCGATCTGTGGCGCTGTCTATTTAATCCGCGCTCGGAAGGGGTTTGCTTTATTCCTGAGTGAAATTGAAAATGGCTGATGAGAAGAAAGCAACCTCGAAACCAGCTCCCAAGAAGGGAGCGAAGAAAGTGATGAAGAAACCGGTAACAAAGGGCGGCAAGAAGAGGAAAAGATCCAGGAAGGAGAGTTACGCCATCTACATCTACAAAGTGATGAAGCAGGTTCACCCCGACACCGGCATCTCCTCCAAGGCCATGAGCATCATGAACTCGTTCGTGAACGATATTTTCGAGCGCATCGCGGGTGAGGCTTCCCGCCTGGCCCATTACAACAAGCGCAGCACCATCAGCTCCCGGGAGATCCAGACCGCCGTGCGCCTGCTGCTGCCCGGGGAACTGGCCAAGCACGCCGTGTCGGAAGGGACAAAGGCGGTGACCAAGTACACCAGCTCCAAGTGAAACTCCCCAATGGACTGAGAAACACCCCAAACACACAACGGCTCTTTTAAGAGCCACCCACAATCTCTGTGAAAAAGCTGCGCCAACTTTTCCCTTATTGAGTGAATGAGAAATCTCTTTCTGGAGGATAGAGATTTGTCCCGTTACAGAATGCTGGGAATGGGACTTCATACCCGCCCCTTCCACACACTTTCACATTGAAGGGACAATCAAACTGAACAGAGAGCGGATTATAAACCCCAGTCTGGCATTTGTCACGGACAAGGAGGGGAAACGTCACATCGGAAGGTAATTCTTTAGATTCAGTGATAACTATATTCACAGTTTGGCAGCGGCATAATTAAATTCATAATAAAATTATTTATTAGTTACCTCGGGTGATCTGGGAGACTCTCCGGGAACAGAGTAAAGGCGGGAAAGAAGAGGTTATTCTCGGGCTGATCTGTTTATTCCGCAGTTTTCCCAGAGGACGGAATCACTGAGATTTGTGCACACACAGGACCTGAGTCCATTGCAGCGCTTTAAGATCCGCTTCCCCCCGGCCCTCCCTATTCTCCGGACACAAAGCTGCCTGTTCCACCGGCGGGATAGGGCCGGGGTTTCTCTTCGCACTTCCCATTGTAACATTCCCGGCCGCTTTCAGGGGAGAGGATCAGAAACCAGCCGTTTCTCTCTGTCCCTGTGAAGCCTGTGTGAAGGGCTTGGTTGGTAATCTCTGTTTCTGCTTTTCCACTGAGCTGAGATTTGCTCCGTTTTAAATTGCTGAACGGGGTCTGATTCCCGCCGCTTACAGAGAAGAGAATGAGAAATTCAAACTGTTCCTAAAATAGCGGCAGGATTCTGTGACGGGAAAATACAATAAACAGATGATAAAGTGTGAGATGGAAATAGTTTCCTGAACATTAAGGCGTTCGGTTATTTTGTATTTTTCCTGCACTGAAATTGGCGGCTTTTCACATTTGAAAAATGTAAACCAATCAAAACCTCCCATTTCTACTACCTCGCTTTGCGATTGGGTGAGAATTGGATAGAAATGAGTGACCAATCAGAGCTGGAGTCTGGCTGCAGCCTCACAAACCGCTCCCAATGATTATTAATAGAGATTAAACTGACCCAATCTGGATTTGAGTTATTCAATGTATTTTGTTTCCACAGATAAATAATTGACAGACCCCAAAACAAACGTGATGTTTCCTCCACACAAGTTCCAGGGAAGAGTGTCTCCAGCTCCTTCTCTCACACAGTGCGGACATGATCACTGACAGCTCAGAAACACAGACAGCTCATCAGTTCCACCCACCCAGACAACAGCACAGATTATTAACTAATCTGAACGCCCCATTTACACTAGGAAGATAGTATATGAATTCCAGACTGAGTTCCCTTTTACATTGATGTCAAAATTCTTACTCAGAATCAGACTGAGTGTCACAGATCAAATCAATATGAACAACCTGAGTGAAACTTGAACATCAATCCAGTATCAGATTGAAGGATACATTATCTTTCACAATTGTGATCACACTGACAGAGATTTGATACTGAGCTGAAACTCACATTGTTTGCATGAAACCATCAGTGGCCTCTACCTTTGCTGGAAATTTATATGGAGTGAATTCAAAGTTATAAATAAATGAAGATTTCATGAGGAATCCCATACTCACACTGAGTGATAGAGTTTCACAGACAGATGATAATTCTCAAACACATGCTCAGTGTTAGATGTATGAATCTCATGCCACACATTCAGCACCAGCGACTGAAAGTACATCTGATTATCACACTTACACAGCAGGATCCCAGGCATTGTATACCAGTAACAGATTCAGAATGATCCCATATTCACATCCATTATGACAGTCTGACTGATGCACGTGATTTACACCCTTAGAAACAACAGCAGAAATACTGAATGAACCCCCAAATTGTGTCTGGTACCAGAGATAGAAACATGAATCCTACCCAAATATTTTATCTTTATGACTGGTCAGAATGCTTGCCAAACTCATTTCAGTGAATACTGCACTCCCATGTGATACCAGAAATATTCCTATTCAAAATGGTGTTTAGAATCACATACAATAACACTGATTCACACACAGACAAACATATACATAGTAACTGAAAGGGAGTATTTAGGACAGTGGTAAATAGATTGTTGTTAAGCACGAAAGTAAAATGTATTAAGGTTGGATAGGAGTGTGGAGTTGTTCAAACCAGATCTGCTATGATGTTACAGAATGGCGGAGCAGTCTTGAGTGGTCTATTCCTGCTTAGAATTTGAATTTTCACACAAACTATTCTGAAGAGATTCAGAATGAGTACCAAATTCACTTGCAATATCAGAAAGTAACTGATAGACAAAATCCCTTGCTCAACTCCTGTTCCAAACAGGCTCAAACAATGATGCAACATACCTCCTGCAGCAAAAAAATGCAACTTATGTATGGCATATGATACAGGTCTATTGCACCAGAGAATGACAGATACAGAATGATATAGTTCCAAGTGAGGATGGCAAGTATCTTGGAGGGGAAAGTCCATTTAATGATGTTCCTATGAGTGAACTGCTCTTGTCCTTCTCTAGACAATAACGTTCATTTATTTGGAAGATGCTACTGAAGATACCTTTGTGAGTTCCAGTAGCTTATTTTGGAGGTAGAAAGTACTGCTGCCACTGTGTGTCAGTGGTCGAGGACATTGTGTTTGCAGATGGTGTGCCAATCTGAGGGATGCTTAGTCTGGGATGGTGTGAAACTTCTTGTGCATTGCTGGTGCTTCATTAACCCAGGCAAGTGGAGATTAATCCATCACACTCCTGATTTGTGCCTGGTTGATGGTGAACAGTGTTTGGCAGTCAGGATTTTTGTTACTCATCGTAGGATTCTGTGTCTCTGACCTGCCTTGTAGCCATTGTATTAATTGCTAGTCCAGTTCAGTTACTGGTTAAAGGTAATCACTAAGAGAGTTGGCGATTCAATGATATATTTTCAATTAATGTCAAGGGACAATGGTTAGATTATCTCTTGCTGGAAATGGTCTTTGTCTGGTACATGTGTGGTATGAATGTTATTTGCCATTTCTTAGCCCAAGTCTGGATAATCTCCAGTTCTTGCTGCATTTGGGAATGGGCTCTTTCAGTAACTGGAGATTCCTGAATGGTGCTAAACATTCCACAATCATCAGCGAGGATCTCCAATTCTGACCTTATGGTGGAAGGGTCTGGGACAGTAACTTGACAAACTCGGGGAATGATCTCCTGAGGATGAAATGACTGACCACCACAACCATCTTGCTTTATGTTGGATAAAGTTCCAACCAGTGGAGAGGTTTCCATGATTCCCATTGACTTTGCTTTTAATGAAGATGTTTGATGTTTAACTCAGTTAAATCCTGTTTTGAGGTAAAAGGACAGTCACTCTCATCTCACATCAGAGAATCTTTAGTCAGTGGAATTCCCTTTCCCCAGATAACATTTGAGGCTGGATCATTGAATATGTTCTAGGCTGAATTAGACAGATTATACAAGGGAGTCAAGGGTTGCTGCAGGAGTTTGAAAAGTCTCAATTATTTTATTTTAATCCATTCTTAGGAAATGGGCATCACAGGCCTGCACTTATTATCCATCCACACATTGAGTCAACACTTTGCTCTCACTCAGGAGTCACATGTAGGCCACACACGGTAAATTCAGCAAATTTCCTTCCCTAAAGCATGTTAGTGAAACAGATGGATTTTTCCAATAATGGTTCCATCATCATCACTAGATTCTTATTTTCAAATTACTTTTTATTGAAATCAAATTCCACCATCTGCTGTGGAGGGTTTCAAACCTGGGTCCCCAAAACATTAGCTGAGTTTCCAGATTAACAGTCTAGCGATAATAACACTAGACCATCACTTCCCCTTCTTGAATGATGGTGTAGGACTGAGGGGCCGAATGGCCTGACTCCTATCCATGTTTCTAATATGACAGTCACTATCATAATTGATTCCATTTTATTTTGATTTTTGATTTTAATCTATATTCTGTCTTGATTTTGTTATCATTCTTCCATTCACATCTCCTTCAGACACATCTCTGTGTGTTGTTACTTGCTCCTTTTAATCTTGCAGCAAAAAATTATTTTATTACTTAATCATTCCTGCCCTTCTCCCTGCTTTGGAAAGCACAAGAGGAAAGATTCCACTAATTTCACTAATGAAGAGAGAGTGGGATTTATTAATAATCTGACAGTAAATGAACATCAAATACTGAGTGACCTCAATATGTTAGAGGCAGACATTCAGTGTGAGGAGAAAGGACGCACACAGGTTACAGTTTTAACCTTAAGGAAGGCCGAGAAGGGTGAAATGTGTTCTAAACTGAACACGTTAAAATCCGTCCAGCTCTGAACAGGCAAATCAGGGAAACAATCAGAGTGACTGAAATAAATATTTCATACAATGTGCATCTAATGCAAGCCTGAAGAAAGGAAACTTCACTTTCCATGTTATCGTCATTTTGGGAACTGAATTTCATGTTTTTAATCAGTAATTGAGGAGAAAAAAAATAGTGATTTTTGTCCAAATAATGATGAATTATGCCTTTAACCTGCTGCTGTTTCCGCTGTGCTGATATTCTGGTCCTTCTCGATAGGATATGTCACAGGGAGGACGCTGCTGTCCATCTCAGCATGGTGACTTACTGCAGTTTGCCCCAGAGATCAGAAATAGAGCAGCTAATATGCCTAAACTTCACTAGATTGCTTTCATTTTTTTTAGAAAGTAGCTATTTTTCAATTCGGACAATCATAGAGTGATAGTGAATAATTCAAGATCATTCTGATCATCACTCCTGTGTCAGCTGTTTGGGAGAAACGGACTGAAAGTGAAAAACCTCGGCTTGTGTATCTTTGTAACATTTACAGCTGTGTCTGGAGTCAATGATATTTCAGCGATCTGTTACTCATTCAAATGTTAAAATTAGCGAGAAGCAGAAAAAAAATTACTGCACCAGGACGGAAATGTCAAATTATTTTGAAGGAGCCGCTAATTAATTATTTTTGCTGTTGCTAAAACCGGTACTAGCAGAGAATGGTTTCGATCCATCGACCTCTGGGTTATGGGCCCAGCACGCTTCCGCTGCGCCACTCTGCTCCACAATTCCAATTCCCTGCCAGCTGTTATTAACGTGTCACAGCGAGTCACTTCCGCATTCAGCATTGGAGCGCATGCGCTCGCCTGCTCCCCCCAATTCCACTGTCACCAAGAATGGGAAACACACAGAAAGACAGAGAGATGAAGCGAGAGACAGTGAGGATACACAAGATCACACACAGGCAAAGGAGAATGGACTGACTGATCATTCATGGAAATCACGAGACATCTCCTGGTTCTAACCTACTTCTTCTTTAACTCTGTTTCCTTGTTTCTAAATACATCCTCTGCTGTAGAACTGTGGTTTCTGCTCTTTTCTCCTCTGTGGACACACATAATATTTTAATACAAGTTTCTGCTGTTTATTGGGGCAACCGTCCCAGTGAACTGAAATGATCCGATTTCCAATATAATTGCTTTAAAATGTGGCAGTCTGTGAGGACAGTCATCCGCTGCCCATCAGTTTTCAAAGCCAGTCATTGTATCTGGAAAAGTGTTAATTATTGTCTCTCCGAATGTACAAGCCTTTCTGCGATGGTGATATCGGTGTGAGTGGGTTACTGTTTGAGACATGGTTCATATTCTGACCCTGACTGACACAATTCTCAATACTCACTCCAAACATGTGCGGAGAAAGGGGATTATTCACGCAGAGTGCTGGAAATGTAGCTATGGAGAGCACTGAGGTACAGGGTTGCAAATTGGGGAGTATTGTAGTAGATAGGGAGGATGTGTTAGAAAGTCTCGAGGGTTTGAAGTTGGATAAGTCCCCTGGGCCGGACGGGATTTACCCTAGGATTCTCTGGGAGGCAAGAGAGGAGATTGCAGAGCCTCTGGCTCTGATCTTCATGTCCTCGTTGGTTACGGGTGTGGTTCCGGAGGACTGGAGGATGGCGAATGTGGTCCCATTGTTTAAGAAGGGAAAGAGAGACGTTCCTGGGAATTATAGGCCAGTGAGTCTTACTTCTGTGGTGGGCAAGGTATTGGAGAGAAATATTAGGGATAGGATTTATAGTTATTTAGAGAGAAATGAATTGATTGGGGATAGTCAGCATGGTTTCGTGAAGGGTAGGTCATGCCTTACTAACCTCATTGAGTTTTTTGAGAAAGTGACCAGAGATGTGGATGGGGGTAAGGCGGTTGATGTAGTATATATGGACTTTAGTAAGGCGTTTGATAAGGTGGCCCATGGTAGACTTCTACAGAAAATGCAGATGTGTGGAATAGAGGGGGATTTAGCTAATTGGATTAGGAATTGGCTGGCAGATAGAAGACAGAGGGTGGTGGTTGATGGGAGATATTCATCGTGGAATTCGGTGACGAGTGGTGTGCCTCAGGGGTCTGTTTTGGGGCCCCTGCTGTTTGTAATTTTTATAAATGATCTGGATGAGGTATTGAAGGATGGATTAGTAAATTTGCGGATGACACCAAAGTCGGAGGAGTGGTAGATAGTGAAGAGGGGTGTTATAGTTTGCAGAGAGACTTGGACAAGTTGCAGAGCTGGGCCGAGAGGTGGCAAATGGAGTTTAATGTGGAAAAGTGTGAGGTAATGCATTTTGGCAGGAACAATAAATGTGTAGAGTATAGGGCTAATGGTAGGGCTCTTAATAGTGTTGAGGAACAGAAGGATCTTGGTGTATGTGTCAATAGATCCCTGAAAGTAGGCAGTCAAGTGGATAAAGTTGTTAAGAAGGCATATGGAGTCTTAGCTTTTATTGGTAGGGGATTGAATTTAGGAGCCGCAGCATCATGTTGCAACTGTACAAAACTCTAGTGCGGCCGCACTTGGAGTATTGTGTGGAGTTCTGGTCGCCACATTATAAGAAAGATGTGGAGGCATTGGAGAGGGTACAGAGGAGGTTTACTAGGCTGTTGCCTGGTATGGAGGGCAGGTCCTATGAAGAGAGGTTGAAGGATTTGAGGTTGTTTTCGTTAGAAAGGAGGCGGCTAAGGGGGATCTTATTGAAGCATATAAGATAATTAGAGGTTTGGATAGGGTGGACAGTGATAGCCCTTTTCCTAGGATGGAGAAAGCTAGCACGAGGGGACACAACTTTAAATTAAGGGGTATGAGTTATAGGACGGATATCAGAGGTAGGTTCTTTACTCAAAAGAGTGATTAGGGAGTGGAATGCCCTGCCTGCAGCTGTTGTAGATGCGCCAAGTTTGGTGGCGTTTAAGAGGTTAATTGATAAGTATATGGAAGAGAAGGGAATGGTTTAGTTTGGAGGGGCATTGCTTTTTTATTTTGGTCGGCACAACATCGAAGGCCGAAGGGCCTGTTCTGTGCTGTATTGTTCTATGTTCTATGTTCTATGTTCTATTCCTCGGAAACTGAAATGATCGCAGGTTTAATAAAACCACCTTTAAAATTAAATTGCGGTAGAATTCTTATCGTTGTTTACTCTAAACATCAAAGGATTGGAGAGAGCTCAATGTAACGGAGAGTTAATTGGTAAACATGGTCTCGAAGCTGAGGGAGTGACTGTGAATCTCCTCACTACTTCCATCCTGACTAATTTCCTCCACTTCAAACCATCCATCAATGTCAGAAGGAGTCAGAACCAGAGTAGGAGACTCCACCAATGATTCAGTCCCATCTTCCACCATTTGAACATCCTGCCTTGCCTCACACCTTCTCTGTTCTCCAGTAGCGGTGATGTTCCAGGGTCTTGCTTATTCTGAATGCCCTGTTCGAGGATCGCCTTGCTCTAAAGCAGATGACTGTTGAGATCTGTCAGCAACTTGTTGAAACTCGGCTCCTCTTCATCTCCATCTTCAGACCAATTGGGAACTTCCATCTTCCAAGCTTCTAGAGCTGGTTGAGCAGAAACAACAATAATTGAGGGTTTTGCAGTGTTGTAACATTCCAGCAGATTTCCCCCTGGGGCATTTCATTCAACACCAACCTTTTACTTCATTAATAATTGTAGGAATGGTAATGCAATGTATTGGCCCGTTTATCCTCATATAGGAATGGGAAATTATGTTGAAGTTGTACAACACATTGGTAAGGCTCCACTAGGAATATTGTGTGCTGTTCTGGTCACCCAATTTGGATGAGAGTGGGCGCTGCAGGGTGGATGAGCTGACTGACCTTGGCACTGTGGTACAGGATGCTATTCAAGTGAGGGAAGCACATGAGAATGAGTGGACACTATAGTGAGGGGAAGTACATTGTTCTCTGTAGCAAGGAGCGAGAATCCAAGTGGCTGTGTTGCCTGTCTTGTGGCAGGGGTCAGGACAACTGCTCCTGGCTGGAGAGGAACTTGCAGTGGGAGGGGGAAGGTCCACATGGCAACCATCAATCAGGTAGAATGAGGGAAGAGGTTCTGCACAGAGAATGAGGAGATTGGCACTAAATTAGTGGCACTAAAGTTGTAATCACTGGATAATTGCCTGAACCTTGTGCAAATTGACAAAGGATATATTAAATTCAACAGATGAATACGTGGTTGTAAAACTGGGAACAGAGAAGGTGTGAGGCAAGGCAGGATGTTCAAATGGTGGAAGATGGGACTGAATCATTGGTGGAGTCTCCTCCTCTGGATCTGACTCCTTCTGACATTGATGGATGGTTTGAAGTAGGTTTCAGTACGTGGCCACTCGTATCAATACTGGGGAAAGGAGGGGAGCTGTTCTGTTGGGACAGTCTACATCTGAACAATGCTGGGACCAGTGTTCTTGCAAACTGCATAATTAGGAAAGGAGAAAGAGCTTTAATCAGGAAGGGGGAAGGGGAATGGGATGGTGGTTCTGGGAAGGGATATATAAGCTAACTAAGCAAAAGGATATGGCAGCATTGCAAGGCAGCTCTTTAGGTAATGATGCCCAGAGTATGACAGAAAGGGACACAGTGTACATACAGAAAAAAAATAGCTGAAAATAGAGGCAAAGGGTAGAAAAATGGGAAAAGGGCAAAATTAATGGCTCTTTATGGAAAATGAATGTTTTAATTGGACACAAAATGTACAGTGAACCAATGAACAAATGACACAAAAGGAGCAAAAATCTTCTAGGCTCAGAGATTACAAGGAGATCAAAGCTGGTGACAATATATTCAGAGGTATGTAACTTTTTTTAAGGACAAGCAGGAAGGAAAGTGTATTAGGGTAGCTTCATTAATATGAGATGGAATAAGGACAACAGCAAGAAATGATCTTCGATCAGAAAATATAGAATCCATATGGGTGAAGGAAAAAAATAACAAGGGGAGGAAGACACTGGTGGGAGTAGACTATCGGCCGCCTGACAGTAGATATACTGTAGGGCGGGGAAGGAATCAGAAGATAATGAGGATATGTATATTAATCATGGCTGACTGTAATCTTCCTGTGGATTCAGATAATCAAGTTGAGAGGCGTAGCCACGAGGAAGAATTCAGAATGTATTCAACGCAGTTTCCAGGAAGAATATTTTGTGGATCCAAACAGAAATCAGGGCAGTTTGAATATTGTCATGTGTAATGAGACAGCTTTCATAAACAATCAGAGTAAAAACTCTGCTAGGAAACAGTGATCTTAATATGGTGGAGCTCAGCATTCAGTTTTGAGCCCAATCTTTGGTCAGAAGTAACTGTGCTCAACTTAAGTAAGGGTAATTGCAAAAGAATGAGAGCAGAATTGGCTTGTCTGGACTGCAAAATATATTTAGCAGAAAAGATGATCGATCAGTAATGACATACATTATGAAAATAGTATTTCACTCACTACAAATATATATTCACCAGTGACAGACAAGAATTCTGGAAGGGAATGAATTAATTATGGCTAATCGAGGAACTTAAAGATTGCATTAAAGTAGGAGAAGATGAATTACAAATGTAAATGAACAAGTAATATAAAAAGAGACAGGAAGAACTTCTTTAAACATATAAAAATGAAGGAAAAGACAAAAGTAAACATAAGCTCCTTAGAGATTGAAACTGGGAAATAAAGTAGGGAACCAGAAAGTGATAGTGGAGTGAAATAGATAATCTGTCAGGATGGCCGAGTTGTCTAAGTGCTGTGTTCAGGTCACGGTCTCTGCTAGAGACATGAGTTTAAATTCCAGTCCTGTAATTGATTAAGAGAGACATTGGTGTCATGGGCTAGTGATGCAGAGACTCTGGGTAATGCTCTAGGGACCTGGGTACAAAGCCCAACAGGATAGATGGTGAAATTTGAATCCAATGTGTATCGGCAATTAAAAATCTAATAGTTGCTTGTGATGAAACCCTAACTGGTTTACTCATGTCCTTCAGGGAAGGAAATCTACTGGGCAGGAGTGTGTTTGAATTGTCAAGTCCAGAGGTAACAAAAACACAGATGAGGGTTTCAGGTATGGGTGAGTCGAGGCATTACAATGTTACACAACTGGAAATGGGTGATCCTGGTGAAGGAACAGATATGTGGTCAGAATCTCATTTCAGAGTCTTATGAGGTGCCAAGATGACGAAGGTTTGTTTCAACCTCAGACATTGACCGGTGGGAGATGGAGTCAGTGACTGGGAACAGAATTTGTGGTGCGAACATTGATCTTTAAGTTATTTAATTGAGGGAATTCTCTGT
Source organism: Sphyrna mokarran (assembly GCA_024679065.1). NCBI lineage: Eukaryota > Metazoa > Chordata > Chondrichthyes > Carcharhiniformes > Carcharhinidae > Sphyrna > Sphyrna mokarran. The sequence goes on along the minus strand of JAGIQG010000176.1, from coordinate 33,694 downwards.
TTAGCCAGTGCTAGAGGTCAGAGAAGGAGTCTAATAATTTAATAACAGGGGATTGGTTGTGAGAGATGATGGTGGGTAGAGCTGGGTGTTATCAGCATACATGTGAATACTAACACTGTGCTTTCAGATAATGTCATTGAGGGGAAAATGTGGATGAAAACGAAAAGAGAAGCAAGGTTAGATCCTCAAGCAATTTGGGTGAAAATAGAACAGGAGTGGGAAGAAAAACCATTCTGTATATGTACAGAAAGATGAGAATGGAACCAGGTGAGTGCAGTCTTACCCAGCTGAACAATCCCTCCTCATCCTTTTCAAACTGTCCACACCTTTGACATGGTTGACTGCACCATCCTGCTCCAATATCTTCCCACTGTCAGGTCAGTGTGCACAGCAGATGAAGATGCTAACATACCTGACATCCTGGGAAAACTGATGATGAATGAAGGGCTGGCTCTCAGTAAACAAGTGCAGAGAAGGCTGGAATTCTCAGTCATCTTCATCTCAAGCAGCAACTCCTCCATCTTAATGTGTGCGGTGAGATCAGGCCATTCTGCTCAGTCAGGAACACCCAGACTGACTGTAAGAGAAAGAGAGGCTGTAATTAGAACCAAACAATAAGGGAAATTCACTCAGAGTAACCAAGCCCCACCCCAGAACAGAACACAGGATGATCTCAGTATCTTACTGTGGTGTCTGCAAAGTGAGGTGCTCTAACACTGTGTGTGGCACTGAGCCACACACACAAAGCACAGAAAGATCCCAGTTTCTGTGCTGATTTGTCCGACTCCAAGGAGTTTGCAGTGCTGCCACTGCTGATACTGGGGAACTTCAGCGTGACATGTTCACACAGGAAGCTGCCATTGAAACCCTGAGCTGTAGATTTATAGAATCCAATACTACAGAAGGGGGACATTCGGCCCATCAAATCTACACCAATCACAATCCCATCCCAATTCTACCTCCATCACTTCCCCTAGCTGGTCTCTCTGACACTAAGGGGCAATTTAACATGGCCAAAAGCAAGGTGCTGTAACCCAGTGTGGCACTGAGGCCGACACACAGAGCACAGGAAGATTCCATTTTCTGTGCTGATTGGTCTGACTCTAGTTCAGCGCTGCCATTGCAGAACTGCAACCTGACATGTTTACACAGGAAGCTGCAAATGAAACCTGAGCTGCGGATTTATAGAATCCGGCAGTGCAGGAGCCCATTCGGCCCATCGAGTCTGCACCAACCACAATCCCACCCAGGTCCTATCTCCATAACCCCATGCACTTACCCGAGCTGGTCCCCCGGACACTAAGGGGCAATTTAGCACGGCCGATCCACCCAACCCGCTCATCTTTGTGCTGTGGGAGGATCCCGGAGGAAACCCACGGGGAGACCGTGCAAACTCCACCCAGTCAGTGACCCAAACCGGAATCAAACCCAGCTCCCTGGCGCTGTGAGGCAGCGGTGCTAACCACTGTGCCACCGGGCCGCCCCATTTCCAGCCGGGCGGGACGGGATTCCCGCTACCGAAACCCTTCCCCGATCCGGGCCCGGGGACTGAAGCTACTGGCAGGACACTCGCTGCCGCTCCGCGCGGTGTCTGATGGGCCCAGGGTAAACCCCGCCCACCGCCTGTGACCGGCAGCTGGGGAACCAATCAGGAATTGCCGCCTCAGCGTTATCCAATGGCCGCTCTGAGGTCCTTGAGTGACAGCTGCTTTATCCAATCCGCGAGATCCCTCCGTCTGGACTGCGAACAATAATAATGACGCCCCTAATTGTAACCAATCATAGACCGCGTTGCTAACAACAAACGTTCCGATATGATTGACATCTTCTGTACCCAATCGTAACGCGACTCGCGCAGCCTCACTCCCAGCCCAGAGTTATTGCGTCATTCAATTCGATCCGGGGCTGAAACCAATGAAAAATCAAAGCGCTGGAGGCCCAATGAATCCTTAAAGCAGAGCCGCACCGATAATTATAGTTGTGTAATTGTAATCCGTTGACGGCCGTTAAAGCGGCAAAAGGACTGCGGAAAGTCAGAGGTTGCGAAATGTGAAAGTTGCGGGAAAGGAAGGAGGAAATAACTGAAGGGAAGAGGCGACAAAAATGAACGAGAGGAAAGCAGACTGGAATCAGGGCTGTTTAGTGAAGGAATTCCAGAGCTGAGACCCAGAGGACTGAAAGAACGATCATCACTGGTGGAGTGAATCAAATCAGAGATGCTCAGGAAGGCAGAATCAGTGGATTGTTGGGTTGGAGATGATGAAAGGGAAGAAAACCTGAGGACATGAAAGGATTTGGAAACACGGATCAGAATCTTAAAATTGAGGCACTGCTTAATCACGAGTCAGTGTGTGTCACTTAGCACAGGCTTGATGCATTAATGGTATTTGGAGTAAATTCTGATTTAATAATGAGAAATCGATTAGCAGCTTTCTGTACACAGCAGCACAATAAATCGGATCAGAAGTGACTACATAGCATCTCAAGCTGCATTCAACGGGGTCATGCTTCTTATTCCCAAATCACAGAATCTTTATAATGCAGTAACAGCCCATTCGGCCATCACGTCTGTATTGCCTTATTGAAACTGCACGCTATCTCATCCCTCTCTCCCGCCTCATCGCGCCAGAGACTCGGGTTTGTTCCTGGCCTTTGCTGACTGTGCAGATTTTGTACATTCTCCCCCAGGGGTTCCTCTGAGTGCTCTCGTTTATTTCCATGGTTCAAAGATATGAAGGTGAGATGGATTGGCCATATTAAATGTTCGTTTAGTTTCCAAAGATGTGTACATTAGGCACTTAATCGGTTCAATTTTGGCATTTTTTTAAAAACTCTTCCCCTGGTTCTTGATGAGCTCTTGACTGAATCATGAAAACTTCTATAATTGAATCCCGACATTGCAAAAGGTGGCCATTCGGCCCATTGAGTCTGCATTGATTCTCTGACCTATCCACTCAACCTCACATATTTAACTTATTAATCCTCCTAATCTAAACCTACGTGGAGGCAATAGGATAAATTTAACATGACAAATCCACTTACCCTAGCAATGGATCGTGGGGGGAAACTAGAGCACCTGTCTGCTCACAATGCTCCAAACGGGGTCTGACCAGAGCTTTTGCTAGCCTCAGAAGTATATCCGTGCTCTTGTATTCTAAACCTCTCGACATTGCATTTGTCTTCCCAGCTGCCGACTGAAGTTGCACGTTTACCTTCAGAGAATCTTGAACAAGGACTCCCAACTCCCTTTGTGTTTATGAGTTCCTAAGCATTCAACAATTTAAAAAAATAATCTGCGCTTCCATTCCTCCTTCCAAAGTGCAAAACCTCACACTTTTCCTCATTGTACTCCATCTGCCATTTCTCTGCCCACTCTCCCAGCCTATCAAAGTCCTTCTGCAGCACATCTGCTTCCTCAATGCTACCTGTCCCTCTACAGCTTCTCTCAGATTGCTTTCCCTCAGGAAAGCTTTGTTCCCTGCTCTCTCAACATGCCAACCCACCTTCAATGACTTTCCCACTTTGAAACTGAGATCCCTCTGCTCTTGCATTTCCTTAAGAGTTTCCCCTGTTATTTCTCCACACTCTCAAAATGAATCAACTCTCACTTCTCTGCATTGGAATTCATCTAGTTAGGTACATTGACCGAACAGGTGCCCGATTGTGGTAATTCGAAGAAGTACACATCACCTTCATTGCAGTGTTAATGTAAGCTCCCCTTCCTCATTCCTCCCGTCCCCCCTGCGCGTCCCTCTCCCCTCCCCCTCCCCTTCCCATTCCCCCTCCTCCCTTTCCCTCCCTCTCCCTCTCCCTCTTTCTCCCTCCCCTCCCTCCTCCTCACTGTCCCCTTTCCCTTCCCTCTCCCTCTCCCTCCTATCTTCCCATCTCTCCCCCTACCTCCTCCACCTATCTCCGCTGCCTATCAATGTAGACAGTCAGATATTCACTCGCAGCTTGTTAACACCAGCCCCAGTGACAGGAGGTTCAGTGTCACAAAATTCCACGGAACACCAGGAATAAAGAGAAGAGAAAGCCCCGCACAAAAACAGCAAAAGAAGCTGTTTGTACACGTGTATCGACAGACACGGAATTAAACACTTGATGTTTGAAAGGCGTTTTCTCTTCGAAATATATTTCCTGCTGTGTAACTGTGCTCTCTGCTGTTCAAAGATGTTCACTGTTGTTAAGTGTTTCACTTTTTTCGTGCTGTGCTCTAGGATATAGAGATTTGCAGCATGGAAACAGTCCCATCGGCCCAACTTGTCTATGCTGCCCACACCCATCTTACCCATGTAACTGTCTCAATTGTTGTTGAGGGATGATTTCTGCTGTTGTGTAAAATGCTCTCCTGTTGTTGTAAATGTCTTTCCGGCTTTAAAAAAAAAATGTCCTCTGCTCTGCAATCGTGTTTTCTGTTGTATAAGAGGATTCTCCGTGAAGATGTTTCAGTCAGTAACATGTTGTTGCATGTTGTGTTAAGATTTCCCCTGTTCAGTGTAAAACTCTTGATTCACTGCAGATCGAGTGTTTTTAGGGGAAAAGAGAAGCCGATGTAAATACCTTTCTGCATCCTGCACATCAAAGTCACAAATATTGCTGTCAAGTGGCTTCATTATCAGTGATAATAGGAATAGCAGAGGATAGTTTCGATCCATCGACCTCTGGGTTATGGGCCCAGCACGCTTCCGCTGCGCCACTCTGCTACGGAAATAGCTTTGTGTGCTGTTTATCAATGTAGTCGGGCAGATTTTCGCTCCTGTGCTGTTTAATACTCATTCCAGTGTCAGGAGGCTCAGCCACTGCATCACACCGAGAATAAAACAGAGAGAAACACACAATAACAGTAAGATAAATTGTCTGGACAGGTAACGGCAGATAAAGGTAATGGGAAACCGGCATGACACGGGGAATTGGAGAATCTCGATCACTATTTTTAAAGGAATTTTTTGTTGCAAAAACATGTTTGTAAATATATTTTCTGCTGGGAAACTATGCTCTCTGTTGTAGAGAGGTGTTTTCTGATGTGCAAAACGCTTCTCTGATGCTATAAATGGCTTTCCGGTTGTATAAATTTAGCCCATCTTATGCATTTTTAAAAAAATATTCTGTTAATATATGCCCTGCTCTGTAAACGTGTTCCCTGTTGTGTGAAAATATTCTCCCTGAAGGTGTTTTCTGTTCGGCGGTAAGTTAATTATCAGGGCTCATGATGTTCCATATTCGGTTTGAGTGTTGCACGTTGTATTAAGATGTTCTCTCTTCTTGTATAAAACGCTGGTTAAACTGCAACTATCATCCCAATTTCGACTGCATCTTACCCTCTGTTAGTGAATGTAATTTGGGAATTCATATTGTATCCAACACAGGCACGTGAGTGAGATTTGTTCTGTATCTGTCTCCGGTTGTAGTTGTGAGTTTTGATTTGTTTTATTCATTCCGAGAGGTGGGCATCACTAACGAGACCAGCATTCATTCCCAATCCCTATCTGACCTGTAGAATATGGTGGTTTGCTGCTTTCTCGAACTGCTGGAGTCCTTGAGGTATCCCCCTCTCGCCTTAAACCTGTGCCCCCTAGTAATTGACTCTTCCACCCTGGAAAAAAAGCTTCTGACTATCCATTCTGTCCTTGCCTCTCATTATCTTGTAGACTTCTATCAGTTCGTCCCTCAACCTCCATCATTCCAATCAGAACAAACCAAGTTTCTCCAATCTCTCAAAGCTAATCCCATCCATACAAGGCAACATCCTGCTAAATCTTTTCTGCACCCTCTCCATCCTTCTCGTAGTGTGGCGACCAGAATTGAACACGAGATTCCATGTGCGGTCTAAATAAGGTTCCATAAAGCTCAACACGACTTGCCAAGTTTTAAACTCAATGCGATGAAGGTGAGCATGCTGTATGCCTTCTTGACTACCTTCTCCAACTGCATTGCAACTTTCAGTGACCTGTGTAATTATACACCAGATCCCTTTATCTGTCAATACTCATCAGAGTTCTGCCATTTACTGTATATTTCTTATCTGTATTAGAGCTTCCAAAATGCATTAATCATACTTGTTAGGATTAAGCTCAATCTGTCATCTCTCTGCCCAAGTCTCTAAGTGATCTATATCCTGCTGTATTACCTGATTGTCCTCACAACTATCTACAAATCCATCAACCTTTGTGTCATCCACAAACTTACTAATCAAATCAATTGCATTTTTCTCCAAATTACTTACATACTTTTTACAAAGAGTAAAGGTCCCAACACTGATCCCTGAGGAACGCCACTTGTCACAGCTCTCCATTCAGAAACACACCCTTCCACTGCTCCCTTCTGTCTTCTTTTACTTACTACATGTCGGTCAACAGCGACAGTTAATGTGCATTTTTCCGCGCTGCTGCAGTTCTGTATTGCAGCCAGTGGAAGAACTGAGTTGCTGATAGATACAGTTTCAACAGAAGCTTTAAAAGATAGAGAATGGATTTAAAAATTTAAAATCCAAGGGTGACATCAATGCCTGGAGTGGTTTTCAGGCTGTGGCGACTAGAATAACAATGCACATTCTCAATTTGGATTATTCAAAATCATAGAATGGAACATCCATTGTGGATTAAAGGAAACTTTAAACTGTGCAGCTGTGCTGTGCTTCAGGAGCTGGTTTTACAGAAATCTCCATTCATCAAAAATGTTGCCTCATCTGCTGAGCATTTCCAGCATTTTCTGTTTTTGTTTCAGATTTCCAGCTTCCAGCTTTGCGTTGTGTTCTGTGCAAATGTTTTACTGGAACAGGGAACAGGTTCTGATCAGCCCTGTGACAGATGGAGTAGAATGTGTCTCCCGGTTATCAAGCCTGTGAAATTTGACTCCAAGCTATACAGGGGAATGAGGAAGAGAGACAGGGAGGATCATTCTGTGATGGACATATTTCCTGTATAAAAGTGTGTATTTCCACAGGTCTCTCATGTTGGAAGTAAGATGTTCCAACATGAGTTGCAATCAATTAAGTTCATCTAAACAATTCTCGAAGTTTAAAGTATGACATTATTAAACTTATGAATATTTTCTACATTGTCAAAAATCCATATATGGACAAGCAAAGTGAGCTTCCCGTGCGCGGCTCTGTGGCGCAATGAAAAGCGCGTTGGACTTCCAAATACTAACAAATTAGTCATTCAAAGGATGTGGGTTCGAGTTCCACCAGAGTCGAGTTTTTGATCAGATTCGTAGCGAACAGTTTGTTGCTTCATTGATGTGATTCAGCTTCAGGTCCGACGTTTCCTGCTCTGCCATCTCTCCATGCTGTTTCTGTTTACTCGGCTCCCAGGGAAACCACTGACTCGGGAATAAATCGCAAAAGCCCGGGGATTTTCTTGAAGTTTGATACAACATTCGCTGTTTGGGTTAGAAATAGTAACATATTTTTCAATTCGATATTTCACTTCTTTTGGAAAATAAACAAGGTTAAAGAACACACACGCTCAACAAGCAATGCATAACTCAATAAATAAATATCAGTGCTCTGCAATGTAGTTGTGTTATTCTGATGTGTCTGCTGCACTTGTCCTTCCAACTTTCGTAGTCATGGGTTTGGATGTTGCTGGAAAAGGAGCCTTGCTGAGTTGCTGCAGTGCATCGTGTAGATGGTGCACACTGCTGTCATTGTGTGTCGGGAGTGGTAGGAGTGAATATTTAAGCGTGGGAAGCGAATGAAGTGGATGCTTTGTCCCGGATGGTGCTAACCTTCTGCAGTGCTGTTCAATCTATATTGGCCTAGGCAAGTTATCTGAGGAAACCAAGTGATCTGGTTTACTCCCATAGTCCAAAAATGAGCAAGTTGGGTGGATTGGCCATGCTGGATTGTTCCTTGGTCCCAAGATGTTTCTGTCGATAGATTAGCGTGGTGGATGCGTGGCGCCGCGTGGATAGGTCCTGTATGCGATTCTCAGTCGGAGAGTCGGTACAGACTCGATGGGCAAAATGGTCTCCTTCAGCTCTATCGGAATAGTATGATTCTAAGGTTATTTAACTGTGTTAGAAATTTCCTGAGGGAAAAAAAAGAACGCTGTGTTTGTGGAATTTACATCGTTCGGTTTATTGCAAAACAGACGTTTTTTTTAAATACAAGTTGATGAAAATATTTGGATCGTGTAAATAAACAAAAAATAAGGAACAATGCAGCACAGGAACAGACACTTCGGCTCTCCAAGCCTGCGCCGCTCATGAGCCCAACTGGACTATTCGTTTGTATCCCTCTGTTCCCAGTCTGTTCATATGGCTATCCAGATAAGTCTTAAACGATCCCAGCGTGTCCGCCTCAACCACCCTGCTTAACAGTGCATTCCAGACCCCCATCACCCTCTGTGTAAAATACATCCTCCTGACATCTGTGTTGAACCTTGTCCCCCTCACCTTGAACTTGTGACCCCGTGTGTTCGTCACCTCCGACCTGGGAAAAAGCTTCCCACTGTTCGCCCCATCTATACCCTTCATAATATTATACACCTCTATTAGCTCGCCCCTCTTTCCAGGGAGAACAACCCCAGTTTACCCAATCTCTCCTCATAGCTAAGACAAACAGTCGGGATATTCGTGGGGAGTCTCGAAATATGATTTCGTTTCATCTTTGGAGATCATTCACTGTGAAGAGAGAGGCAATATTGACCAGCAAGAAAGAGAATTGTGACTTGAACAACTGCAAAGAGCGGGTGAAAGGCAGGCAGGCTCGACTGGGATTTGAGCTTCAGATTCCCTGTTTACGGGAAAATGCGCTTTAAACAGCTAAACCGCACAGACTCTCGGTAATTTCCAATGCTGGAAAGTCGTTCCAGATCTTGTGTATTTGTGAAATTGATGATATTGACAGTGTACCTACACACTGATTTGAAACAAGGATATGCCCGCTACTCCGCAGGCGCTTTAACCAAATTAGCCACAGAGCCTGACATTGCTAACTTTGGTTCAGCGGAATGCTGGAAATACGTTCCAGATCTGGTAGTGTTTGTGAAAAAAAGAGTTACCACCAGTACTGGAAAGTATCTGTGAAAATAGAGCTAGTTCACATTTCAGATGCAGACCTTACACTGGATCGACTGTTTCTCTCTCCACAGATGCTGTGGGATCTCGGATCGATTCATGAAAGAATAATAATTGGATCCTACAGTGGGTTCTGACTGCCCCGATTTCAAATCCCACTTTCCCCCGATATTGATCAAGCACATCAGAGGGAATCACACACATCACTCAGTGAAACTCTTCCCTTAAACATTGAGCGGTTTATCGTGAGCTGGTTCCATTTACTCTTTTCAGACAAACATCTGGTATAAAAGTAGCCGTGTTCAGGGTGTGATTCATACACACAGTTTTCTGCTCTGAAGGCAGGCGAGCCCTTTCTGTCGCGCGAGATGATTTTTTTAAAATACTTCATTCATGCGGGATACGTGTGTCACTGACCCGGGAAGCCTGTACTCTCCAAATTAATTATCTTTGAGTAATTGGCGATGAATTTATTCTGGAGCCAGTGCAGTTCATGTGGTGTCTGTGCACACACACTGCAGTGCGGGAGGAATTTCCAGGATTGTGAACCGTCGGAACGGCAATATGTTACCAATTCAGGATGATGTGTGTCTCGGACTGGAACTTCGAGATGGTCGTTGTTTCCCTGCATCTGCTGCCCGGTGAGAGATTTCTTGTGTCTGGATGGTGCCTCGCGAAGGAAAGATGTAATCAATGTTCGGAGGGGGATTTGAACCCACGCTTCCAGGGAAGACTGCGATTTGAACGCAGCGTCTTAGACCGCTCGGCCACCCTGACTACCTGCCACAGCTTCTAACCATTCAATGCCTGTTTGAGAACTGGCCATGAATGGGGCTAACACTGAAACGGTTCATATTGAAATAGTTACTGCAAATTGCTTCTTGAAGAGTTGTTAATATAGTGCTTTCAGAGACTGTCAGAGCTTCTTAAAAGATCAGTTGCGCTTGTTTTTCGTTTGTTCATGAATTTTGTGAATCTATTTGGAGCGGCTGCAGTTGGTCAGTTTGCAGGGGCGGAGCCAGTTTCTGAAGTTAGGGAGGGCGAACACATAAAAAAGGCGCCTTGACGCATCCCAAATAATTTTAAATTCATTATTCATTTTTATTTTGTATTTAAAATCAAAACATAATAAAATACGTGTTTTATTTGATTATTTTACGTTTTAATCGTAAAATGAAATCAGAACGAAACAATATGAAAAAAGATATGAAACAATTACAACAGCCTCTTTCATCTCGGCTTCATTCCAGCAGTGATCTATTACTTTATTATAATCTACCTCAGCAAACAACTGTCTTTCAATAGAGACCAAAGCTAACCCACACAATCTATCCTCGTCCATTGCTGAACGAAGGTAGGACTGTATGTGTTTGAGTCGGTTAAAGGAGCGTTCCACAACTGAGCTAGTTATTGATAAGGTCAGAAAAATGTGGTTAAGATAATCAGCAAATCTATTTACTCATCCAATCTCGGCTGGTGATGTCGGTCGGTGAGGGAGGCTTGCTCTCGACTGTCCGTTCATCGCGGTAGCTGCATATTTATGTCCTTCGCGGCCTCTGCAATTTCCTCGTGATTTCATGCCCTCTCGGGAGATTGCACACATTGCTCGCTGCCTGAAGTCCCCACATCTGTATCGCATCCCGCGATTGCAGTACACGGATCGAGGACTTCAGATCTCGGGAAGAGATCTGAGGGTCCCGTGAGGAACACCCCGTTGAAAAGGCGCCACTTTCAAAGAATGTTCTGGGTGAGCGGTCGCTGCCCTGCTCCCCATCTTGCTACGGTACCTTATCTGTGCGTGTTGTTTGGCCGCCTCTGTTGCTTGTGTATTCATCTCACTTACTGTCCTGTCTGAAGGAAATACACATCTCTTTAACCTGTGCTTAATGCTATCTCCACTCACATTGTCTGCACCTTTAAGTTCTGATTAGATGTAAAGACTCGCATTCTCATCAGTATTCTGTAAACTGAGTGTGTGTTTTTATTTGCCCTGTTTGTGATCAGAACTCCCACTGATCTGACAAAGGAGCAGCGCTCCGAAAGCTAGTGATGTTTGCAAACAAATAAAGTTGTTGAACTTTAACCTGGTGTTTCTTTTTGTGTTTACCCCAGTCCAATGTTGGTATCTTTACATCTTGGAAAGAGATAACAGGGGAGCAGTTGCGACTGAGGTGCAGAAGCTTGGAGAATGGGGATGGCGTCCTTACAGGGAGCGGGGAATGAGGATCTGTACTCGACGTGTGGGTTGGTAAGGTTTTAATTATAGGTGGTCAGTTTGTGTAGAATTAGAAACAGAGAGGTGAAGGAAGGGTAGGGAAGTATCAGAGATGGACCATTTGAATCTGCGATGGTGGAAATTGGAAGGAAAGTAGCTAATTTTGGTTGTCTAGGGGCTGAAGAGAGCAAGACGCGGCACTGATACAGTCATCGATTCAGCAAATAAAATATTAGTGTGTGTGTGTGTGTGTGTGTGTGTGTGTGTGTGTGTGTGTGTGTGTGTGCGCGCGCGTGAGTGTGTATGGGGGAGCGGGGGGGTGGTGGTGGCGCAGCGAAGGAACCGGACTGAACGAGGAATAGTCCACAAATTCCACAAACAGGCAGCCTAACATAGCCTAATGGGTGAAACGATTAATTTGGTTGCTTTCCATGCTCCTATCTAACGATTGCAGGTTCGAATCCGGTCTCTTTTTACAGAAATCTGGTGAAACCTCCTGAAAAACGAGCTTTCGCTTCTTAACTGAAATTCACCGTTAGTTCCAAACAGCTTTCTCAGAATTAAATTCCGTGCAACTTTGTCCAATTAGTTCTCACTCGTCTTGGTATTTTTAGATCAGATATTCATAATGTTTCTTTCATCAGGATAAATTTTTAATATTCCAAAACTAGAACAAAATGCGTTGTATCCATTGGCTAATTGAAATTCTTTGGCAGGAATTCTGATCTCCTCAGGAAGAGGTTTAATGCTGAGCTGAATGAACTGTTTTTGTGTACAGGGATGAAAGGTGATGTCACTGGGCTGGTAATCCAGAGGCCCGCGCTAATCTTTGGGGACATGGAGTAAATCCCACCACGGCAGCTGGTGAAATTCAAACTCACTGATTTAACACATAGACACATGGATAGAAAACAGAAACAGGAGGAGGCCATTCGACCCAAACAAACCTGGAATTGAAAAGAAGCGTCAGAAATGGCGGCCTTGAAATTTCCGTCGATTATTTTCCACAGAAAACATCTTCACAGAATAACAGAGAACACTTCACACAAAAGGAAAACTTCTGCTCAATTCGGATGATTTTTACAAACCGGGAGCACATTTACACAACAGAGAAGAATTTGTCAGAACCACAGTGAAGATCTGTCAACGGCAGAGTCACAGTTCCTAACAGAGAGAACAGTTACACAGCAGAGAGCGCAGTTACACAACAGAACATACATTTCAAATCAGGGCATATCTTTGTGTTACAGAAAATCCCTTTTCACACATAATCAGTTTTTCCATCTCAATATCTTGCTGGTTTGCTCGAATATTTTCTGTCTCTCATTGTGAGTGTGTCCGAATAGTCTTTTACTGCTTTTCTGTGTGTTTTTCTCTGTCTGTTTCATTCGGGGTGATGTTACGTGTTATTATCCAGCCAGGGTGAACTTCCCAGGGTCTTGTTTGTAATAAAAAGAGACAGTGAATGGATTCCTGGCTCGCGGGCAGCAGTAATAAGCAGGGACGCAGGGACCTTCGGAGAAGAGTGGCGCAGCGGAAGCGTGCTGGGCCCATAACCCAGAGGTCGATGGATCGTAAACCATCCTCTGCTATCACATACTCACTCCGTCAAATAGAAACAGTGATGGTCTTAGTTTTCATTAATGAGTAACCCAGCGCTTCTGTCTCCATTGGCTGAACAGTTTATTCCGCCAACAGCGCGGGGTCAATTCCCGGTTCAGTTAAGACTGATCATGAAGGCTCCGCCTTCTCAGTCTTGCTCCTCTCCTGAGGTGTGAATCTTCTGGTTAAATCACAGCCAGTCAGCTCTCCCCATTGATGGCTCCCAGAAACAACTGGGCGTGTGAAACTTGCTTTAACTTTACCGACATTGGACAAATCGTATCCCAGATGCATTGTTAAAATAAAGAAGTTTATGACAAAATATAACTAAGCATGGGAATCGGATCATCCCTAAAATTTCATTTCTATCACAGTTTTGGAATTTGTCATTTCAGGAACAATCGCAAACAACCAAAATCCAAAGACCGACGCAGAAAAGCTCCGTGATTCGGACACACATCCCTCTACTGGGAGGGCAGACTCTATCCTGTTGCGCCACAAAGTCACAGCACTTGCTCTGTTTTACATCAGGGTCATGTTCGGTGAATTCAAAACCAAACCGGGACCAGAGAACAAAGAACAAAACAGCCCGGGAAACAGGCCCTTCGGCCCAACGAGCCCTCGTAGCCACCCCGATGTTCCCACCTCTACCCGCAATCCCTGTGCATGATTATAGATCTATGGGTTAAAAACAAATTTGAGACAATTTAGGGTGAATTTGTTTTGCTAATTAGGCTAAGAGCACATCTTTGGGATGTGGGAGGATACCGGAGCACCCAGAGAAAAACCACGCAACCACGGGGAGAATGCGCAAACTCCCATAGACACAGGCCCAAATCCATGTATCTGTACAGCACAGCGATAGTCACTGAGCTGTCGTGTTGCGCATCAAATGGTCCAGGTCAAGCGTACACTAACGACGTGAAGCACTAGGATACTCTCGGAAAAAATCCAAGAGCAGTCCTCTCACGACCCATCGCGTGCATGCCCCTCGTTAGACGACAAGATTAGTAAATTTGCAGATGACACTAAAGTCGGTGGAGTGGTAGATAGTGAAGAGGGGTGTTATAGTTTGCAGAGAGACTTGGACAAGTTGCAGAGCTGGGCCGAGAGGTGGCAAATGGAGTTTAATGTGGAAAAGTGTGAGGTAATGCAGTTTGGCAGGAATAATAAATGTGTAGAGTATAGGGCTAATGGTAGGATTCTTAATAGTGTTGAGGAACAGAAGGATCTTGGTGTATGTGTCAATAGATCACTGAAAGTAGGCAGTCAAGTGGATAAAGTTGTTAAGAAGGCATATGGAGTCTTAGCATTTATTGGTAGGGGGATTGAATTTAGGAGCCGCAGCATCATGTTGCAACTGTACAAAACTCTAGTGCGGCCGCACTTGGAGTATTGTGTGCAGTTCTGGTCCCCACATTATAAAGAAAGATGTGGAGGCATTGGAGAGGGTACAGAGGAGGTTTACCAGGATGTTGCCTGGTATGGAGGGCAGGTGTTATGAAGAGAGGCTGAGGGATTTGAGGTTGTTTTCGTTAGAAAGGAGGCGGCTAAGAGGAGACCTTATCGAAACATATATGATGATTAGAGGTTAAAAAAGTGATAGCCTTTTTTCTCGGATGGAGACAGCTAGCACGAGGGGACACAGCTTCAAATTAAGGGGTGATAGTTATAGGATGGACATCAGAGGTAGGTTCTTTACCCAAAGGGTGGTTCGGCAGTGGAATGCCCTGCCTGCAGCCGTTGTAGATGCGCCACGTTTGGTGGCGTTTAAGACGTTAGTTGATAAGTATATGGAAGAGAAGGGAATGGTTTAGTTTGGAGGGTCATTGCTTTTTATATTGGTCGGTGCAACATCGAAGACCGAAGGGCCTGTTCTGTGCTGTAATGTTCTATGTTCTAAGGTGGGCCAAAGCACCCGTAGGATAAAAACAAGTACATCAATATCATCGTCTATTTACACACTTCCCAGGGACTCCCCAGCCTCATGACCCCTATTTTAAATCAGTTTTCTATAACCCTCCATTCCCATTCTGTTCATGTGCCCATCTAAATATTTCTGTCTCTCTCTTTACTTTCTCTGGATTTACATCAAATGGAAAAATAACAACGTAAAGAGAAAGCAGAAAGACAGCGTTATCCTGCGGGAGAAATGCGTTCTTTGCTACGGATGTTAAAACACAAGAGGTGGTTTGGGGAGCAGTTACTGCATGACGAGGTGGCCGAGTGGTTAAGGCGATAGGCTGCTAATCCATTGTCTCTGCACGCGTGGGTTCGAATCCCATCCTCTGCGGTGGCGGATTTGTTCCGTCTCCTTATTGCCGGTGAACTGATGATTCGCTCCGTGTTTTGAGGTTCACGGAATCAAGATGAAGTTTGGACCCACAGGCTTGAGGGGTGAACAGTCCAGAACAATTCCATATTTCTAAATTCGATCCAAATCAGGACCCCAGTTTTGGACAGGAGTTTGCCACCAGGTAAACATATGGTTTCAGAAGATCCAAAGCAGACGCCAGCTTCATTTGCGGCCCGACTGGCAAATTTTATCTTTTCAGAATCGGCAGCTCAGCCATGAAAATTAGCGCCGTATTAGCAGGATTGGCCATGCTAATTGCCTAGTGCTTCACGTCGTCAGTGCATGCTTAAACTGGACCATCTGATGGGCAACATAACAGCTCAGAGACTATCGCTGTTGCTGTGCTGACACATGGATTTGGGCCTGTGTCTGCGGGAGTTTCCGCGTTCTCCCCGTGGTTGCGTGGGTTTCCACCGGGTGATCCGGTTTCCTCCCACATTCCAAAAATGTGCTCTTAGGCTGATTGGGTAACAAATTGGCCCCATATTGGTCCCTATATGGCAATCTTCAATGATAGGCATAGCCTAAAGTCAAGGATATGTCATTAAGACGTTAGGACGGCGGCGTGGGCTCGTTGGGCCGAAGGGCCTGTTTCCCGTGCTGTGTTGCTCTTTGTTCTTTGTTCTTTGTTCTTCTTTGCTAAATACTCCCTCATTGTCAGGGGGATTAGCACGGTAAATATGTGGGGTTATGAGGATACAGGCTGGGTGGGATTGTTATCGGTGCGGTCCCGATGGGCCGAATGTTCTCCTTCTGCGCTGTAGACATTCTCATGAAGATCGTGGCGGCAGTTTCACTTCACTGAGAGCATTGATACACCAGTTCCGAATTTCTTCAAACTTTACTAAAAAAAAAACGATTTCGATGAAATTCTGACCCACAACTTTTGAATGTCGCATCAGACAATCTTCTCTCTTCCACTTTCTTCAATCGTGAAAAATATATAACAGTCTGGGATCACCGACCAACCGACTCAAGAACAGTCTGCCCTGCTGCCATCAAACTGCCATCTTTTATAAGATGATTAGAGGTTTAGATAGGGTGGACAGTGATAGCCTTTTTCAGAGGATGGAGAAAGCTAGCACGAGGGGACATAGCTTTAAATTAAGGGGTGGCAGTTATAGAACGGATGTCTGAGGTAGGTTGTTTACCCAGAGGGTGGTAAGGGTATGGAATGCCCTGCCTGCTGCAGTTGTAGATGCGCCAAGTTTGGTGGCGTTTAAGAGATTAGTAGATAAGTTTATGGACGAAAAGGGAATGGTTTAGGTTAGAGAGTCACTGTTTTTGCTTAATTGGTCGGCGCAACATTGAAGTTCGAAGGGCCTGTTCTGCGCTGTAATGTTCTATGTTCTATTAAACCTCTGAATGGACCTTCCTTGCATTAAACTGATCTTTCTCGACACCTTAGCGATGGTTGTTATGCCACATTATCGCAGGTCATAACAGTAGGTGGGTGCTCTTAAAATGAAATTCACTAAAAATCCTCAGCATCACGATCTTTCTAATGAAAAATTCAGCTTCAATTTGCTTTGAGTGGAAACTTTGTTAAATGAAAGAACAGACCTCAAAATTGATCAATGAGTTCCCAGTAAGGAACAATTGTAAAAAGGTGGCTTAAACCAGACAAGCCAAGATCAGTTTACAACCTGCGCTACGGCTTCTCCTGGTGCCTGATGAAATCCGCAACGCAGGAAGTTCCGTTATTAAAATTAATGTAAATATCAACTGCTTGCATTGAGCAAGCGATGGTGGTATAGTGGTGAGCATAGCTGCCTTCCAAGCAGTTGACCCGGGTTCGGTTCCCGGCCATCGCATTGGGAATTTATTTGAAACTTTGCCCGCGGCGTTTTGGACCTGAAACAGAATGAATAAAAACCGGGTGAACACAATGTTCGACAGTAATCGAAGGATTTTTTTTTTCATTTTCTCTTCGGACGTAATTAGATTTCAATGAAAAAAGTATTTAGGAATATAAACAAGTCTCCAACCTAATAAATTAATTCAGAGACAAAGATACAAAGTACAAATTGAGGAACAAATTTCAGCTCCCACTCTGTGCTCTGCACAGTCCTGGTTCCTGATGAAGTTAATATCTGAGGTGGTTACATTATTCTGGTAAATAAGCAGCTGCGATGGCTGACTGGTTGAGGCGCTGGATTTGAAATCCAATGGGATTTCCCCCCGCAGATTCCAACACTGCTCAGAGCACTTATGGTTGGAAATGTTCGCTTCAGGCAGCCATCCTGGTGAGTTTTTGGTGTGAAGTATTTGGATCTCCATCATGCATTTAGCTGCATGGTTCTGGGCCAGGTGCAGGCAGCTGAGTTTGGAAAGGACACCTGGGTGTCCTCGGGTTAGTATGGACAAGATAGGCCGAATGGCTTCTTTCGGTGCTGTCACTTTCCTTTCGTTCTTTCGATGGTTCCATGAGCAAAATCATAACGTGAGCAGAAGCAAAAAAATCAGCATCAGGAGCAGAAGGACAAAACAAGGTCTCATGTCAGAGGAAGATTCTTATGTAATGACGCACAGAACATAAGAAATACATTTCATCCGAATACATTGAAGGAATGAAAACTTCAAAATGCTGCTTAGATGAGATGTCATCATATTCATTCAAACGCATTGCTGCAAGCTGGTCATTACTGGGCGTTAGGTGTTCCCGGCAGTAACGGATTGGGTTTGAAAGGAACAGGTTCACATCTGCACATTGTCAGGTCAAACTGTGTCTCAGATTGGCAGCTCCCAGGACAGGTTTTCCTCTCCTCTCGCTCTGTGCTCCGGAATCTCGGGGAATTAGTTGGGGTTTCCCAGCTCAGTAAGTGTTAAAGCCTCTGAGGCTGATTCTCACACTGTCGATTCCCAGAGCGTTCACAAGTGAGAGTGAGTGAGTGAGTGAGTATCAGTCTTTCAATTCCCTACCAGATGTCTGACAGCTGCACAGTGAACCTATATTCACTCGCTGCAAATTCACAGATGCAGTGAAAGAAACACAGAAACAGAACATAGGAGCAGTGATCCTTCGATCCTGCTCCGCCATTCATTATGATCGGGGCTGATCCTCCAACTCAATATCCTGGTCCCACCTTTTACCTCCATATCTTTTGATTCACTTTGTTTCAAGTGCTATATCTAACTGCTTCTTAAAAAAAAAAATCAATGTTTTGGCCTCAACTACTTTCTGTGTCCGGGAATTTCACATTCTGTCCGCTCTCTGGGTGAAGAAACTTCCCCTCATGTCCGTCCTAAACTGTCTGTCCTGTAACCTCAGACTGTGACCCTGGCTCTGGACACTCCCAAACATCCTTCTTTCATCTACCCGCCCTAATCCTGTTAGAATTTTCCCATCATTCTTCTGAATTCCAGCGAATATAAAAGTAACCAACTCAATCTCTCCTCATACGTCAGTCCTGCCATCACAAGGATCAGTCTGGTAAACCGCTGCTTTCGCTCTCGAACAAGAACATCCTTCCTCAGATAAGAAGACAAAACTGCAGCTGTGGCCTCACCAAGACCCTGCATAATTGCATCAAGACATCCCTGTTCCTGTACTCGAAGCCTCTCGCTATGAAGGCCACCATGCTATTTGCATTTTTTACTGTCTGTACAGCGGCATGTTTCCCTTCAGTGACTGGTGCATGAGGACACTCTGTTCTGGTTACACATTCTCTTCTAATTTATGACCATTCAGAACATAATCTGTCTTCCCGTGTTTGATAACAAATTGGATCAATTCACATTTATTCAAAATATTCTGCATCTGCCAATCATTGACCCATTCGCTCAACTTGGCCAAATCCCGCTGCAGGATATGGTGTAAGGTGACTCTGAGATAAAGGGATGGAGAGAGAAACGAGGTGACTGCAGTCTGACTCTGACTCTTCAAACCAGTCATTGCGCCCTTGTTGAAAGTGAATGTGCCTGAGAACAGGAGAAAAGCAGATCATGGGTCAGGGATTTATTCTCTGTAAATAATGAAATAAACTTGTAACCAGTCTATGTCTGGCTGAGAACTGGCGAGGGAACGGGAAAGCAGGGGAAGGGAGGGAGTCTGCTTAAATAACATTCAGATAAATATTTTCATGATCCATCTGTGTCTAATGGAAAATCTAGTTTGAAATTGTTCTCAGTGCAAAATTTGTTAAAATGAAACAAAATGGGCCTCAAAACTAATCAATGAATTCTCAGTCAGAAACAATAGTAAAAAGGTGGTTTCAAACTGTCCAGAGAAACGAGAGAAGCCAAGTTCAGTTACAAACTGTCCGATGGACAGACCTGGTGTCTCATGAAATCAACAACAGAGGTCCGTAATTATAACTGATTAAAATAATGCCTGGTCCGCAACCTGAGTGATGGTGGTGTAGTGGTGAGCATAGCTGACCACTACACCACCAGTTGACCCGGGCTCGATTCCCAGCCATCGCATTGATAATTCCTTTCGAACTTTATCCACTTCCTACTATGTATTCAACCTAATGGACACAAAGAGGGCGAACACAACATTTGACGATAATGAAATACAATAGAGATTTTTCTTTTTTTCTTTTTCTTTTTATTCGGACCAAAATTGTTTGTAATGAAAAATTACTGAGATACAGAAACAAGTCTCTGACCGAGAAAGTGAGTTCGCCGTTAGAGACAAAGATACAAAAGTAGAGGAACAAATTTCAGCTCACACACTGTGCTTTGTACAATAACGGTGCCTGATGAAGTTAGTATGAACGCTACTGAGGCGATTATATTAGTTGGGTAAACTGCGGAGCTGTGATGGCCGAGTGGTTAAAGCGTCGGATTAGACATTCAATGGGGTTTCCCCGGACAGGTTCGATCCCTACTCGCAACGATTATCATCGAATGCGTTTGTTTCCAGCAGCCACAAAACCGCAACTTCTACCGGTGTTTTTGGTGCCGAGTATTTGGATTGCCATCATGCTTTCAGCTCCATGGCTCCGGGCCGAGTGCAGGAAGGTGAGCTTGAAGAGAACACCTGGGTGCCCTCGGGCTGGCAGGGACAAGATAAGCCGAATGATTCTGTGTGTTAACTTTCTCTGGTTCTTTCTATGGTCCCATGAGGGAAATCAGAATGTGAGCAGATTGAAAAAAATGATCAGGTGTGCAGGGATAAAACAAGGTCTCATGTCAGAGGAAGATTCATATGTAATGACACACAGAACATAGGAAATAAATTTCATCAGAATACACTGAATGCTTATTTCAAAATGCTGCTTGGATGAAATGACATCGTGTTCATTCAAACACATTGCTACAAGCTGGTCATTATTGGTCGTTCGGAATTCCCAGTTACAGCATTTTGGGAATAGAAGATTCCTAGAGCTGTGAAGCAACAGTCATAACCACTGTGCTACCCCAAAAGTAACAATTACATTTTTTTAAGCTGTTACCCCACGAAATAAACTGCAACTTTTAAACACTGCACATCAGATTCGCTGCGAGCAGTATTCGAACCTGCGCGGGGAAACCCCATTGGGTTTCGAATCCAACGCCTTAACCACTCGGCCATCGCAGCTGCTGGGGATAATCCCACTAACATCAAATAGTATCATTCGGCTGCTGCCCAAAGGCAAGCCTGAGTTTTCTCGACAGTAAATTTGCTTCATCATCATGGTTTTGATTAACGGAGAACACAGCTCACTTATCCCAGGTTCACAGTAAGTAGTCTAATACCAGGTTGAAGTCCAGCAGGTTTATTTGGTAGCATGAAATTTCGGGAGTTCCCCTTTCATCAAATAAATGTTTAGCTCAGTTGGCTGGGCAGTTTATTCGACCAAAACTTGGGGATTAATTCCTGTATCGGTTGAGATTGTTTTTAGCCTCGCTCCTCTCCTGAGGTATGAATTATCCTGTTAAATCACCACCAGTCCGCTCTCTCCTTTGATGACCCACAGAAACATTTGAATCTATGGACCTTGCTTTAACTTTGCAAGAAATGGACACCTCACAATTCTGACACATTGTTTCAGATATAAAACTGCAAAACAAAACTAAGCATGCAAATAGGAAGCATCCCTAAAACTTCATTTCTACCACCGTTTTGAAATTTGTCATTCGGGAACAATCGCATGCAATTAATTTTACCAAGCGAGCAAATTTATCCAGATACAAAATCGGGCTCAAAAAACCTTCATGAGCCTGACGTGATTTGAACACGCAACCTTCTGATCTGGAGTCAGACGCGCTACCATTGCGGCACAAGCTCACACTACTTGCCTGCTTTTACATCCGGGTAATGTTAGGCAATTTCAATATCAAACTGAGACCAGGGAATGGAACTGTCTCCCTCTTTAGTTTCTGTGGTTAGACATGGAATGGAAAAGTAACAGCGAACCGAGATTAACGAGTAAACAGCAACACAACATTACCCTGCGGGAGAAATATGTTCTTTGCTGCGGGTGTTAAAACACAAGAGCTGGTTTGGTGAGAAGTCAAAAGAGAAAAGGCTGGAAAATCTCAGCGGGTCTGGCAGCATCCGCAAGGAGAGATAAGAGCTGACATTTCGATTCCAGATGACCCTTTGTCAAAGTTTGGTGCCAAGTTATTCCGTGGTGAGGTGGCCGAGTGGTTAGGGTGATGGGCTGTTAATCCATTGTGCTTTGCACGCGTGGATTTGAATCCCATCCTCGTCGGTAATATATTTGCTCTGACATCCAAACTGGTGGCTTGTTTTGGGTTCACGGAACCAAGATGAGGTTTGGACACACAGGGGGGTGAATGTTCCAGAACAATTCCAGATTCCGACAATTCTCATCCTCGGAGAAACTCAATTCAAGTCAGGTTACCAGATTTGGACACGAGTTTGCCACCTTGCAAAAATGTGGTTTCAGAAGCTCCAAAGCAGTGGCAAGATTTTGTCTTTCCAGAATCGGCAGGTCAGCCGTGTAAATTAATGCTGTGTTAGCTGGTTTGGCCATGCTAAATAGCCGAGTAGTGTCAGGGGGGAATAGCATGGTAAACATATGGGGTCACAGGGATACAGTCTGGGTGGGATTGTTGTCAGTGCAGGCTTGATGGGCTGAGTGACGTCCTTTTACACTGTCGGCATTCTGTGAAGTTCCAGGCGGCAGTTTTATTTCTCTGAGGATATTGACACACCAGTTTCTAATTTCTTCACGTTTTATCTGAAAGTGACTCCGATGAGGTTCGAAAACACAACCTTAGAACATCTCACAAGACAGTGACGAGCTGTCTAACATGCTGATATCAACTAGCACAAAATGTCGACAGCAGACACCATTTCCCTGGCTCTGCACTGAATCCCGGAATATCTAGATAACAAGGACACTATGTCAGACTCCTGTTTATTGACTGCAGCTCAGCCTTCAACACCATTATTCCCACAAAACTGCTCTCCAAACTCTGTGTCCTGGGCCTCGGCACCTCCCTCTGCGACTGGATCCTGGACATCTGAATTCACAGACTTACCTTGAATGGACTTATCTCGCATTAAGTTGTTCTTTCTCTACACCCTAGTTATGTCTGCAACACTATATTCTTAACAGTTCTTGACTATGAAATTGTTGAACTTCCGAACGGTTTCTACATTGTCAAATTTCCATATATGGACAAGGAAACAAGTTTCAAACATGCGGCTCTGTGGCGCAATGGAAAGGGCGTTGGGCTTTTAAATAATAATAAATTAGTCTTTCAAAGGTTGTGGGTTCGAGTCCCACCAGAGTCGGATTTTTGATCAGATTCAGAGCAAACAATTCGCTGCTTCATTGATGCGATCCAGTTTCAGCACCGACATTTCCTGCTCTGCCATCTCTCCATGCTGTTTCTGTTCACTCGGCTCCCAGGGAAACCACTGACTCCAGAATAAATCGCAAATCCGGGGTTTTTCTTAAAGTTTGATCCAACTTTCACTCTTTGGGTTAGAAACAGTAGCATCTTTTTCAATTCAATATTTCACTTCTTTTGCAAGATAAAGAGGTTAAAGAAAACACACACTCAACAAGCAATGCATAACTCAATAAATAAATATCGGTGCTCTGCAATGTAGTTGTGTTATTCTGATGTGTCTGCTGCACTTATCCTTCCAGACTGTCGTGGTCATTGATTTGGAAGCTGCCGGAAAAGGAGCCTTGCTGAGTTGCTGCAGTGCATCGTGTAGATGGTGCACACTGCTGTCATTGTGTGTCGGGAGTGGGGGGAGTGAATTTTTATGCGTGGGAAGCGAATGAAGTGGATGCTTTGTCCTGGTTGGTGCTAACCATCTGCAGTGCTGTTCAATCTATATTGACCCAGGCAAGTTATCTGAGGGAACCAAGTGATCTGGTTTACTCCCATAGTCCAACGGTGAGCAAGTTGGGTGGATTGGCCATGCAGGATTGTTCCTTGACCACCAAGGTGTTTGTATAGATAGATTATCGGAGTGGATGGGTGGCGCCGCGGGATAGGTCCAGTGTGTGGTTCTCTGTTGGAGAGTCGGTACAGACTCAATGGGCAGAATGGTCTCCTTCAGCAGTGTTGAAATTGTATGACTCTAAGGCCATTCCACTGTGTTAGAAATTGCCTGAGGAAAAGAAATGGAAAGCTGTTCTTGCAGAATTTTCAGCATTTGCTTTATTGCACTTTTTTTTGCGAATGATGAATATACCTGGATGGTGTAAATAAATAGTAGAGGTAATTGAGGAGAATGCTTGATGTGTGAGTCGCTGGGGTTTTAATTACAGCTGGTCAGTTTGTGTAGAATTGGAGACAGAGACGTCAAGGAAGGGTTGGGAAGTGTCAGAGATGGACCATGTGAGGATGGAAATTGGAAGGAAAGTAGCCTTTTTTTGATCCCGGTGCAGTCGAAAGCAGGACCGGCACTGATACAGTCATCGATACAGCGGAAAAAGAGATGATTGTTGGGGGGCGGAAGGTGGGGGAGGTGACTGAACAGGACTGAACCAGGAATATTCCCCAAACTCCACAAACAGAAACACTGCATGAGCGTAGCCTAAATTGATAAAGTGATTAATTTTGCCATCTAACAATTGCAAGTTCGAGTCTGGCCCCTTTCTACAGAAATCTGGTGGAACCTTCTGAAACCCGAGCACTTTTCCGTTAACTGAAATCCACTGCTTCTTCCAAACACCTTTCTCAGAATTACTCTCCTTGTAATTTTGTTCATTTAATTCTCACTTATCTTAGTGTTTTTAGATCAGAACTATTCCACAATGCATCTTTGATCTGGTTAAATTGTTAATGTTCCAAACTAGAACAAAATGCTTTGTATCAATCGGGTAATTGAAATTCTGTCGCAGGAATTCTGATCTCCTGAGGAAGAGGTTTAATGCTGAGCTGAATGAACAGTTTTTGTTTAGAGGGATGAAAGGTGATGTCACTGGGCTGGTAATCCAGAGACCCGCGCTAATCTTTGGGGACACGGAGTAAATCCCACCACGGCAGCTGGTGAAATTCAAATTCACTGATTTAACGCATAGACACATGGATAGAAAACAGAAACAGGAGGAGGCCATTCGCCCCAAGCAAACCTAGAGTTGAAAGAAAGTCTAAGAAATGGCGGCCTTGAAATTTCCGTCGAAAATTTTCCACAGAAAACATCTTCACAGAACAATAGAGAACATTTCACACAAAAGGAAAACTTCTGCTCAAGAAGAATGATTTTTACAAACCAGGAGCACATTTACACAACAGGGAAGAATTTGTCAGAACCACAGTGAAGATCTGTCAACGGCAGAGTCACATTTCCAAACAGAGAGAACAGTTACACAGCAGAGAGCACAGTTACACAACAGAACATACATTTCAAATCAGGGCCTATCTTTGTGTAACAAAAATCCCTTTTCATACATAATCAGTTTTTTCATCTCAGTATCTTGCTGGGTTGCTTGAATATTTTCTGTCTCTCATTGTGAGCGTGTCCTAATAGTCTTTTACTGCTTTTCTGAGTGTTTTTCTCTGTCTGTTACATTCGGGGTGAGGTGACGTGTTATTATCCAGCCAGGGTGAGCTTCCCAGGGCCTTGTTTGTAATAAAAAGAGACAGTGAATAGATTCCTGGCTCGCGGGCAGCAGTAATAAGCAGGGACACAGTGACTTTCGGAGCAGAGTGGCGCAGCGGAAGTGTGCTGGGCCCATAACCCTGAGATCAATGGATCAAAACCATCCTCTGCTATCACATACTCACTCCATCAAATCCGAACAGTGATGCTCTTACTTTTCATTAATGAGTCGCCCAGCGCAGTTGTCTCCATTTGCTGGACAGTTTATTCTGCCAACAGTGCGGGATCAATTCCCGAAGGAATTGATCTGATTAGGGATACACAGCAAGGATTTGTTAAGGGGAGGTCGTGCCTTACAAATCTGGTAAAATTCTTTGAGGAGGTGACGAAATCAGTGGACGAAGGGCGAGCTGTTGATGTTGTCTATTTGGATTTTAGTGAGGTATTTGACAAAGTCCCTCATGGGAGGTTAGTCGAGAAGGTCAAGGCAAATGGGATACAAGGACAGGTAAGTAACTGGCTTGGTAATAGGAGACAGAGAGTAATAGTGGAAGGGTCGTTCTCTAGCTGGAGGTCGGTCACTAGTGGTGTGCCGCAGGGCTTGGTACTGGGACATCTTCTATTTGTAATATATGCAAATGAATTGGAAGAGGGAGTAAGTGGAGTGATCAGCAAGTTTGCAGACGATACAAACTTGGCTGGACTTGCGGATAGTGACATAGATAGGCTGGTAGCTTGGGCAGACAGATGGCAGATGGAATGCAATCCTGATAAATGTGAGGTGATGCATTTCTGGAGAAAGAATGTAGAGGGGAGGTATATGATAAAGGGTAGACCTATTATGAGTATAGAAACGCAGAGGGACCTGGGGGTACCGGTCAACAAGTCACTGAAGGTGGCAGAGCAAGTGGAGAAGATTGTGAAGAAAGCATATAGTATGTTATTCTTTATAGGAAGGGGTGTAGAAGACAAGAGCTGGCCTTCAATGTTGCAATTGTATAAAATGCTGGTTAGACCTCATTTGGAATACTGTGTCCAGTTCTGGTCGCCTTACTACCGGAAGGGCGTGGAGATTCTGGAGAGAGTGCAGAGGAGGTTTACCAGGATGCTGCCTGTTATGGAAGTTCTGAGTTATGAGGAGAAATTAGGCAAATTGGGTCTGTTTTCCTTAGAAACACGTAGACTTAGAGGAGATCTGATAGAGGTGTACAAGATTTTGAAGGGGATAGATAGAGTAAACAGGGTTAAGCTTTTTCCTAGGATGGAATCAAATATCACGAGGGGTCATGGGCTTAGTGTGAAGGGGGTGAGGTATAATTTGGATGCTAGAGGGAGTTTTTTCACACAGAGGGTGGTGGGGGTATGGAATGTGCTGCCAAGTAAAGTGGTGGAGGCAGGTCCTCTGGAGTTATTTAAGAAACACTTAGATGGGCACATGAATAGAATGGGAATGGAAGGGTGTAGAAAACTGATTTAAAATAGGATCATAGCCTTGGGGAGTTCCCTGGGAAGTGTGTCAATAGATGATGATATTGATGTAAATAGATGATGATATTGTTTTTATCCTATAGGTGCTTTGGTCCACCTTGCTGTCTACCACTTCACATTGTTAGCGAATGCTTGACCTGGACCATCTGATGGGCAACACGACAGCTCAGTGACTATCGCTCTGCTATGCAGATACATGGATTTGGGCCTGTGTCTGTGGGAGTTTGCGCATTCTCCCCGTTTCCTCCCATATCCCAAAGATGTGCTCTTAGGCTAATTGGCAAAACAAATTCTCCCCAAATTGTCTCAAATTTGGTTTTTAATCCATAGATCTATAAACATGGACAGGGATCGCGGGTAGAGGTGGGAAGATCGGGGTGGCGGCGTGGGCTCGTTGGCCGAAGGGCCTGTTTCCCGTGCTGTTTTGTTCTTTGTTCTTTGTTCTTTGAATCAACAGAAAGCAGAAAGACAGCGTTACCCTGCGGGAGAAATCTGTTCTTTGTTACGGATGTTAAAACACAAGAGGTGGTTTGGGGAGCAGCCACTGCATGACGAGGTGGCCGAGTGGTTAAGGCGATGGGCTGCTAATCCATTGTGCTCTGCTTGGTTCGAATCCCATCCTCGTCGGTGGTGTATTTGTTCTGCCTCCTTATTGCCGGTGAACTGATCATCCACTCAGTGTTTTGAGGTTCATGGAACCAAGATGAAGTTTGGACACACAGGCTTGAGGGGTGAACAGTCCAGAACAATTCCATATTTCTAAACTCGATCCAAATTAGGACCCCAGTTTTGGACAGGAGTTTGCCACCAGGTAAACATGTGGTTTCAGAAGATCCAAAGCAGACGCCAGCTTCATTTGATGTTCGAATGGTAGATTTTGTCTTTCGGCAGCTCAGCCATGAAAATTAGCGTTGTATTCGCGGGATTGGCCATGCTAAATAGTCCTTCAGTGTCAGGGGGATTAGCATAGTAAATATGTGGGGTTATGAGGATACAGGCTGGGTGGGATTGTTATCGGTGCGGGCCCGATGGGCCGAATGTTCTCCTTTTGCTCTGTAGACATTCTCATGAAGTTCGAGGTGGCAGTTTCACTTCTCTGAGAGCATTGATACACCAGTTCCTTATTTCTTCAAACTTTACCGAAAAAGCCAACTTCGATGAGATTCTGATCCACTACGTTTGAATGTCTCATCAGACAATCTTCTCTCTTCCATCTTCTTCTGCCGGGAAAAAAAAGATACAGCAGCCTGGGGTTACCGACCAGCCAACCCAAGAACAGTTTCTGCCCTGCTCTCATCAGACCTCTGAATGGACCTTCCTTCAATTAAGTTGATCTTTCTCGACACCCTAACTATGATTGTGACACTACATTCTGCAGTCTCTGCTTTCCTTCTCTATGAATGGTATGATTTGTCTTTTCAGCGTACAGGAGAAAACCTTTCATTGTATACTAATACATGTGACAATAATAAATCAAATCAAATGAAATAAAACAATGAGGAGAAGTCCTACATGCCATTCTTTGAGCCACAGATCCACAGCTGCAGCGCTCACACTGCAACAAAGAGTGTTCAGAGTAGAAAGCGCATCTCGCTGAAATAATAGGGCAATTCCAATTGGTTTCAGTTCAACATGTGCTGTGCAGATACATGGATTTGGGCCTGTGTCTGTGGGAGTTTGCGCATTCTCCCCGTGCTTGCGTGGGTTTTCTCCGGGTGCTCCGGTTTCCTCCCACATCCCAAAAATGTGCTTTTAGGCTAAATGGCAAACCGAATTCTCCCTGAATTGTCTCAAATTTGGTTTTTAATCCATAGATCTATAAACATAGACAGGGATCACAGGTAGAGATGGGAACATAGGGGTTGCGGCGCTGTCTCGTTGGGCCGAAGGGCCTGTTTCCCGTGCTGTTTTGTTCTTTGTTCTTTATTCAAGCAAACGAGCAAATAAACACGACACGTGGGAAAAATACAAGAATCATAGTGAATCAGACGTGACTGCCGTCAAACTGAACAGAACCAGATATCCATTATGCAAATACTCCCAGTGCCTCAAAAGAACCCATTCCCCGACTAAGTATTTGTGTACATTTACTTGTTGCTCCTGCACTGACAGGTAACAGTAAATCACAACCTCACAAACCAGTGACAGCCAGTTAAATCATCATCCCACACTCGCTGATAATGGAGTTTCTGAGAGTGACAGTTTCTGACCATCCTCCGATTGGATCTGGAGGGAAAGAGATTCACTGTCAGAGCTGAACTTTCTTACAGAGTGGGTGGCAGAGCCAGGTGAGCGATGGTGATGGAGTGGTGACTGTGCGAGCATTTGACCAAGGGTCACTTCCTGACCATCAATGTTCTGATTTCTTTAATTAGTTATCACAGGTCATAACAGTAGGTGGGCATTCTTAAAATGAAATTCACTAAAATCCCTCACCATCATGATCTTTCTAATGGAAAATTCAGCTTGAATTTGCTTTGAGTGGCAACTTTGTTAAATGAAAGAACAGACCTCAGAATTGATCAATGAGTTCCCAGTAAGGAACAATTTTAAAATGTGGCTTAAATCAGACAAGCCAAGTTTAGTTTACAAACTGCGCTACGGGTCTCCTGGTGCCTGATGAAGTCACTAACTAAGGAAGTTCCGTAATTAAAACTAATGCAAATAACGATGCTTTTTTTTGGAGCGAGCGATGGTAGTATAGTGGTGAGCATAGCTGCCTTCCAAATAGTTGACCTGGGTTCGATTCCCAGCCATCGCATTAGTAGTTTGTTTAGAATCTTTTCCGCGGCCCCTTGGACTTTAAACAGAGTGAATGCAGCATTTAACATTTTTTGAAAAAGTGACTAAAGAGGTGGATGGGGGTAAGGCGGTTGATGTGGTATATATGGACTTTAGTAAGGCGTTTGATAAGGTGGCCCATGGAAGACTTCTGCAGAAAATGCAGATGTATGGGATAGAGGGTGATTAGCTAATTGGGTTAGGAATTGGCTAGCAGATAGAAGACAGAGGGTGGTGGTTGATGGGAGATATTCATCGTGGAGTTCGGTGACAAGTGTGTACCTCAGGGGTCTGTTTTGGGGCCCCTGCTGTTTGTAATTTTTATAAATGATCTGGATGAGGGTATTGAAGGATGGATTAGAAAATTTGCAGATGACACTAAAGTCGGTGGAGTGGTAGATAGTGAAGAGGGGTGTTATAGTTTGCAGAGGGACTGGGACAAGTTGCAGAGCTGGGCTGAGAGGTGGCAAATGGAGTTTAATGTGGAAAAGTGTGAGGTAATGCACTATGGCAGAAATAATAACTGTGTAGAGTATAGGGCAAATGGTAGGATTCTTAGTAGTCTAGATGAACAGAGGGATCTTGGTGTGTATGTGCATAGATCCTGAAAGTAGGCAGTCAGGTCGAGAAGGTTGTTAGGAAGGCATATGGAGTCTTGGCTTTTATTGGTAGAGGGATTGAATTTCGGAGCCGCAACGTCATGTTGCAACTGTACAAAACTCTAGTGCGGCCGCACTTCGAGTATTGTGTGCAGTTCTGGTTCCCACATTATAAGAAAGATGTGGAGGCATTGGAGAGGGTACAGAGGAGGTTTACCAGGATGTTGCCTGGTATGGAGGGCAGGTCTTATGAAGAGAGGCTGAGGGATTTGAGGTCGTTTTCGTTAGAAAGGAGGCGGCTAAGAGGGGACCTAATCGAAACATATAAGCTGATTAGAGGTTTAGATAGGGTGGACAGTGATAGCCTTTTTCCTAGGATGGAGAAAGCTAGCACGAGGGGACACAGCTTGAAATTAAGGGGTGATAGTTAGAGGACGGATATCAGAGGTAGGTTCTTTACCCAAAGGGTGGTTCGGGAGTGGAATGCCCTGCTGCAGCAGTTGTAGATGCGCCAAGTTTGGTGGCGTTTAAGAGGTTAGTTGATAAGTATATGGAAGAGAAGGGAATGGTTTAGTTTGGAGGGGCATTGCTTTTTATATTGGTCGGCGCAACATCGAAGGCCGAAGGGCCTGTTCTGTGCTGTAATGTTCTATGTTCTATGTTAACAGTAATAGAGCTTTTTTTGTTTACTTTCTCTTCGAACGTAATTAGATTTCAATGAAAAAAAATAAATAGAGAAACAAGTTTCCGGCCCAAGGAATGGCCCAAGCAGCTGCGATGGCCGAGTGGTTAAGGCGTTGGATTGGAAATCCAATGGGGTTTTCCCCATGTAGGTTCGAACCCTGCTCGCAGTAAATCTGATATGGTATGATCGAATGTTCCGGTTCGTTTATGGGGCGACTGCTGAAACAAAAGTTGAGACTTTCTATGTTTTTATACATAAAGTGGATTTCTGGTGTTGGGCAGGATGTATTCAGCTGGCGAACTGGACCGAGTGTGCTGTAAATTCCACGAGAAAGATCATGACGTGAGAAGGAAGATAAATAAAACAGCATCAGGGGCACAAGGAAAAAACGAGGTCTCATATCAGAGGAAGATTCTTACGTAATTACTCACAGAAAATAAAGATATATTTCACCAGAATACAGTGAATGAATGAGAACTTCAAAATGCTGCTCAGATGGTGTGAAATTGTGTTCATTCAAACACATTGCAAAAGCTGGTCATTACTGGGCGTTACGTGTTCCTGATTATAACAGCTTGAGAAAGAAGATTTCAGGTGGAAGATAGGGAGGGAGAATCGTTTTGGAACACCAGGAAACGAGGATTATATATAATCATAAGAAATCATTGAAAAATTCCTCTTTAGAATCGCGTTAGCATTCTTGTTGCTATATTTAATTTCTTCCTGAAATCACACATTTTTTGACGTCAACTATTTCCTGTGGCAGAGAATTCTACACATTCGCCATTCTCTGGAGGACGCTTAGTTCTGGACTCCCCATCATTGGGGACATTCTTTCTGAATCTACTTTGTCTGATCCTGTCAGAATTTTATCAGTTTCCATGAGATCCCCTCCCGCTCTTCTAAACTCCAATGAACACATTTCTAGTCGAGTGGTAGTTGTAGGGGATTCTATAATTAGGGGAATTGATAACCTACTTTGTATGGAGAGTCCCACACAGTATGTTGCCTGCTCGGTGTCATGGTGAGGGACATCTCTGATTGGCTTGAAAGGATATTGAAGCAGGAGTGGGGCGGGATCCAGTTGTTGTGATCCATATTGTAATAAACAACCTTATCTCTGTGAGATCGATTCTAAACATGAAATGTTCACTGATTTCTCATGATTATGATTTTAATAACATTGGCAAGACCAAGAGAAAGGACATGTTTGCAGATTATCAGGAACGAGAAAATAAATTAAAGAACAGGTCCTCAGGGGTTACAATCTCTGGATTATTACTTGAGCCACATACAAATTGTCATTGGTGTGATTGGCATGATGTAAAGTTCATTAGACTGAAGTTAGGAGTTGGGAGTGAAGTTAGGACGGCTGATTAGAAAAAAAAACGCCTTTTTCTCTGGGGCTGCAGATGAATGTAATTTACTGCAGTTTGAGGGTGAAAACAGAAAAGCGGAGCCAATGCAAATGTTTGCATATTCCACGGAATGTTGCAGAATTGTTGTCAAACGGTTTTGTTATCATCGTTAACAGAAAATAGCAGGGAATGGTTTTGATACATCAACCTGTGAATTATCAGTCCAGCACACTTCCGCTGCGTCAGTTTGCAATGGTAAATCCACCCCCCGCTGCTGCCTATCAATCTTGTACTCATGATGTGGAGATGCCGGCGTTAGACTGGGGTAAACACACTAAGAAGTCTGACAACACCAGGTTAAAGTCCAACCAATTTGTTTGATAGTAAACTCACAAGCTTTCGGCGTTTGTCCCGTCGTCAGGTGAATAGAGTGTTCTGGTCTGAGACAGAGCATATAACACCACTCACAGTTTACAGATTACTGATTAGAATGCGAGTCTTTCCAACTAACCTGCTATTCAAGTCTTAAAGATGCAGGCAATGTGAGTGCATAGAGCATTAGGCATAGGTTAAAGGGATGTGTGTTGTCTCCAGACAGTACAGTAAGTGAGGTTTTGCAAACCCAGGCAAGTCATGGGGGTTACAGATTGTGCGATATGAACCCAAGATGCCGGCTGAGGCCGTCCTCATGTGTGAGGTACTTGGCTATCAGTCTCTGCTCAGCGACTCTGCGCTGTCTTGCGTCTTGAAGGCCACCTTGGAAAACACTTACCCGAAGGTTAGAGGCCGAATGCCCGTGACCGCTGAAGTGTTCGCCAACAGGAAGGGAACAGTCTTGCCTGGTGATTGTCGAGCGATGCCCATCCATCCGCTGTTAGTGTCTGCATGGTCTCCCCAATGTACCAGGCTTCGGGACATCCTTTCCTGCAGTGTATCAGGTAGACAACATTGGTCGAATTGCAAGAGTATGTACCGTGTACCTGGTGGATGGTATTCTCACGGGTAATTATGTCATCCGTGTCGATGATCCGGCGTGGTCTTGCAGAGGTTGCTGTGGCCGGGTAGTGTGGTGTTGTGGTCACTGTTCTCCTGAAGGCTGGGTAGTTTGCTGCGAACAATGGTCTGGTTGAGATTGTGCGGTCGTTTGAAGGCAAGAAGTGGGGGTGTGGGGGTGGCCCTGGCGAGTTTGTTTTCTGAGGAGGTCAGTGCGGTTTTTTCGCTGTGGCGCGCCTGAAGTATCAATCGATAAGTCGAATGCCATATCCTGTTCTTATGAGGGCATCTTTCAGCATCTGGAGGTGTCTATCACGATCCTGAGCAGATCCTGTGTATACGGAGGGCTTGTTTGTAGGCGTTTGTCTGTCTGAGGCCAGAACATTCATCTGACGAAGGGACAAACCCCGAAAGCTTATGAGTTTACTATCAAATAAACTGGTTGGATTTTAACCTGGTGTTGTCAGACTTCTTACTGTGCCTATCAATGTAGCCATTCAGACAGTCACTTCCACATTGTTGTTTAACTCCAGCATGAGTGTGAGGGAGCTTCAGTCTGGGCACACAATTCCACTGCAGAACATCAAGAATATAACGGACAGAGAAAGACACGCACAAAATCAGCAAAA
>JAGIQG010000175.1:15000-60000 GCA_024679065.1 Sphyrna mokarran | reverse complement strand
TGACCCCGAGTACAGGCCCCAACCCTGAACCCTGACCCCGAGTACAGGCCCCAAGCCTGAACCCTGACCCCGAGTACAGGCCCCAACCCTGAACCCTGACCCCGAGTACAGGCCCCAACCCTGAACCCTGACCCCGAGTACAGGCCCCAACCCTGAACCCTGACCCCGAGTACAGGCCCCAACCCTGAACCCTGACCCCGAGTACAGGCCCCAACCCTGAACCCTGACCCCGAGTACAGGCCCCAACCCTGAACCCTGACCCCGAGTACAGCCCAACCCTGAACCCTGACCCCGAGTACAGGCCAAGCCTGAATCCTGACCCCGAGTACAGGCCCAAGTCTGAACCCTGACCCCGAGTACAGGCCCCAAACCCTGAACCCTGACCCCGAGTACAGGCCCCAACCCTGAACCCTGCCCCTAGTACAGGCCCCAACCCTGAACCCTGACCCCAGTACAGGCCCCAACCTGAACCCTGACCCCGAGTACAGGCCCCAACCTGAACCCTGACCCCGAGTACAGGCCCCAACCTGAACCCTGACCCCGGTACAGGCCCAAACCTGAACCCTGACCCGTACAGGCCCCAACCCTGAACCCTGACCCCGAGTACAGGCCCCAACCCTGAACCCTGACCCCGAGTACAGGCCCCAACCCTGAACCCTGACCCCGAGTACAGGCCCCAACCCTGAACCCTGACCCCGAGTACAGGCCCCAACCCTGAACCCTGACCCCGAGTACAGGCCCCAACCCTGAACCCTGACCCCGAGTACAGGCCCCAACCCTGAACCCTGACCCCAAGTACAGGCCCCAACCCTGAACCCTGACCCCGAGTACAGGCCCCAACCCTGAACCCTGACCCCGGGTACAGGCCCAAACCTGAACCCTGACCCCGAGTACAGGCCCCAACCCTGAACCCTGACCCCGAGTACAGGCCCCAACCCTGAACCCTGACCCCGAGTACAGGCCCCAACCCTGAACCCTGACCCCGAGTACAGGCCCCAAGTCTGAACCCTGACCCCGAGTACAGGCCCCAAGCCTGAACCCTGACCCCGAGTACAGGCCCCAAACCCTGAACCCTGACCCCGAGTACAGGCCCCAAACCCTGAACCCTGACCCCGAGTACAGGCCCCAACCCTGAACCCTGACCCCGAGTACAGGCCCCAACCCTGAACCCTGACCCCAGGTACAGGCCCAAACCTGAACCCTGACCCCGAGTACAGGCCCCAACCCTGAACCCTGACCCCGAGTACAGGCCCCAACCCTGAACCCTGACCCCGAGTACAGGCCCCAACCCTGAACCCTGACCCCGAGTACAGGCCCCAACCCTGAACCCTGACCACAGGCCTCAAGTCTGAACCCTGACCCCGAGTACAGGCCCCAAACCCTGAACCCTGAACCCGAGTACAGGCCCCAACCCTGAACCCTGACCCCGAGTACAGGCCCCAACCCTGAACCCTGACCCCGAGTACAGGCCCCAACCTGAACCCTGACCCCGAGTACAGGCCTCAAGTCTGAATCCTGACCCCGAGTACAGGCCCCAAACCCTGAACCCTGAACCGAGTACAAGCCCCAACCCTGAACTCTGGCCCCTAGTACAGGCCCCAAACCCTGAACCCTGACCCCCGAGTACAGGCCCCAACCCTGAACCCTGACCCCAGTACAGGCCCCAACCCTGAACCCTGACCCCGAGTACAGGCCCCAACCCTGAACCCTGACCCCGACTACAGGCCCCAAACCCTGAACCCTGACCCCAAGTACAGGCCCCAACCCTGAACCCTGACCCTGAGTACAGGCCTCAACCCTGAACCCTGACCCCAGGTACAGGCTCAAACCTGAACCCTGACCCCAGGTACATGTCCCCAATTTGGCCGATTGGATCAGTAACTGGCTGTCTCATAGAAGGCAGAGGGAGGAGATGGAGAGAAAATGTACAGACTGGAGGCCAGTTTCCAGCGGTGCACCACCGGGGTCAGTGCTGGCTCCTCTGCTGTTTGTGATTTTTATCAATGACTTGGAAGAGGGGGCTGAAGGATGGGTTAGTAAATTTACTGATGACACCAAGATTGGTGGAGTAGTGGATGAGGAGGAGGGCTCTTGCAGGCTGCAAAGAGACATTGATAGGATGCAGAGCTGGGCAGGAAAGTGGCAGATGGAGTTTAACCCTGATAAGTGCGAGGGGATTCATTTTGGTAGGACAAACTTGAATGTGGATTACAGGGTCAACGACAGGGTTCTGAGGAATGTGGAGGAACAGAGAGATCTTGGGGTTCATATCCACAGATCTCTGAAGGTTGTCACTCAAGTGGATAGAGTGTGAAGAAGCTTATAGTGTGTTAGTGTTTATTAACAGGGGGTTTGAGTTTAAGAGCCGTGGGATTATGCTGTAACTATACCGGACCTTGATGAGACCACATTTGGAATATTGTGTACAGTTCTGGTCACCTCACTATAAGAAGGATGTGGAAGCATTGGAGAGAGTGCAGAGGAGATTGACCAGGATGCTGCCTGGTTTGGAGGGTAGGTCTTATGAGGAAAGGTTGAGGGAGCTGAGGCTTTTCTCTTTAGAGCGGAGGAGGATGAGAGGCAACTTAATAGAGGTTTATGATGAGAGTGATTGATAGAGTGGACGTGCAGAGACTTTTTCCTCGGGTGAATGTAGCTGTTACGAGGGGGCATAACTATAAGGTTCATGGTGGAAGATATAGGAGGGATGTCTGAGGTAGATTCTTTACTCAGAGAGTGGTTGGGGTGTAGAATACACTGCCTGCTGTGATAGTGAAGTCGGACACTTTAGGAACTTTCAACCAGTTATTGGAGAGGCACATGGAGCACTCCAGAATGAGAGGGAGAGGGATAGCTTGATCTTGGGGTCAGACAAAGCTCGGCACAACATTGAGGGCCGAAGGGCCTGTACTATGCTATTCGATGTTCTAAATTTGCCCCAAGACATATTGGCTAGGGGGATTTGGGAAGCTAAATCGCCCCTTCATGTCCCAAAGTGTGTACGAGAGATGGATTGGCCATGCCAAATTCCCCATAGTGTGCTAAGATGTGTAGTTTGGGTGGATTGGCCTTGATAAATTCATCTTAATGTGCCAAGATGTGTAGCAGAGGTGCATAGGCCGGGCTAAATTCTCCTTAGTGTCCGAAGATGTCTATGAATGGTGGATTGGCCGGGCTAAATTGCTCTTTTGTGTCCCAAGATGTGTGTGATAGGTGGATTGCCCAAGCCAAATTGCCCTTTAGCTTCATAAAGAGGTGGATTGGCCATGTTACAATTCCCCTTAATGTGCCAAGATATCTAAGATATATTGGCAACACTAAATTGCCCCTTATTGTTTGCAGATGTGTAAGTTTGATGGATTGCCCCTTTGTGTCCCAAAACATGGAGGTTAGGGGTATTGGACATACTGAATCACCTCTTTGTGTCCCAAGATGAGTATGAGAGGTGGATTTGCCAGATTAAATTGCCCCTTCATTTCCCAAGATGCCCCTTCATTTCCCAACATTAAATTGCCTCTTAGAGTCACAAGATGTGTTGGTCAGATGGATTGGCCATGTTAAATTGCACCTGTAGTGTCCTAAGATGCGTACAAGTGGTGGATTGGCCTTGCTAAATTACCCCTTAATGTTGCAAGATGTGTACTTTAGGTGGATTGGTGATTCTAAATTGCACCTTCACTTCCTGAAATATGCAAGTTAGATGGATTGGCCGGGCTAAATTTCCCCTGACTGTCCCAAGATGTGAAGGTGAGGTGGATTGGCCATGCTAAATTCATCTCAGTGTGCCAAGATGTATATGAGAGGTGCATCATCCAGGCTAAATTGCCTTTTATTGCCCCAACTTGTGTGCAAGATATGGATTGGCCATGTTAAATTCCTACTCGTGTCCCAAGACATGTACAAGAGGTGTATTGGCCAGGCTAAATTGCCCCTTACTGTCCCAAAATGTGTAGGTTAGATGGACTGGCCATTCTAAATTGCCACATAATATTGCAATACGTATAGGTTAAGTGGATTAGCTAAATTCATCTTAGTCTACCAAGATGTGTATGAGAGCTGCGTAGGCCAGGCTAAATTGCCCCTAAGTGTCACAAGATGTGTACGGGAGGTGGATTGGCCATGCTAAATTGCCCCTTCGTGTCCCAGGATATGTAAAAGATTGCCCCTGACTGACCTAAGGTGTGTCGGTTAGATGAATTGGCCATGCTAAAGAACATAAGATCATAAGAAATAGGAGCAGGAATAGGCTATCTAGCCTTTCGAGCCTGCCCCGCCATTCAATCAGATCATGGCTGATCTGAAGTGGATCATTTCCACTTAGCCGCTTGCTCCCTATAATCCTTAATTCCCTTAATCGCTTAAACTGCATCTTAATATTCCAAGTTATGTAATTAGGTGGATTGGCCAGGCTAATTTCCCCCTGCTGTCCCAAGGTGTGTAAGTTAGAGTGGATTGGCCAGACTAAATTCCTCTTGCTGTCCCAAGGTGTGTAGGTCAGTTGGATTGGCCAGGCTAAATTTGCCCTGCTGTCCCAAGGTGTGTAGGTTAGATGATTGGCCAGACTAAATTCCCCCTGCTGTCCCAAGGTGTGTAGGTTAGGGTGGATTGGCCAGACTAAATTCCCCCTGCTGTCCCAAGGTGTGTAAGTTAGAGTGGATTGGCCAGACTAAATTCCTCTTGCTGTCCCAAGGTGTGTAGGTTAGAGTGGATTGGCCAGACTAAATTCCCCCTGCTGTCCCAAGGTGTGTAGGTTAGAGTGGATTGGCCAGACTAAATTCCTCTTGCTGTCCCAAGGTGTGTAGGTTAGAGTGGATTGGCCAGACTAAATTCCTCCTGCTGTCCCAAGGTGTGCAGGTTAGAGTGGATTGGCCAGGCTAAATTCCCCCTGCTGTCCCAAGGTGTGTAGGTTAGGGTGGATTGGCCAGACTAAATTTCCCCTGCTGTCCCAAGGTGTGTAGATCAGAGTGGATTGGCTAGGCTAAATTCCCCCTGTTGTCCCAAGGTGTGTAGATTAGAGTGGATTGGCCAGACTAAATTGTCCCTTCGGTCTAAAAATGTGTAGGTTTGGTTAATTGGCCATGCTAAATTCATCTGTGAGTGTCCAAGATATGTACGAGAAGTGGTTTGGTCATGCTAAATTGTCCCGTGGTGTCACAAGATGTGTACCAGTGGTGGATTGGTCATGTTAAATTTCCTTTAGTGTCCTAAGATATGGATGAGAGGAGAATTAGACATGTTAAAATCCCCTTAGTGTCCCAAGATGTGTAGTTGGGTGAATTGGCCGTGCTAAATGCACTTAGGGTCCAAAGATGTGTAGTTTCAATTCACTCTGTCCTTTTTGATTCAGTGTCACAGGCCTGGCTGGGTTCACTCTGTCCTTTGAGATTCAGAGTGTGCACGTGCGCGGGTGTAAGAATGCGCGAGTATGTGTGTGTTAGGGAATTTGTGAGGGGGTGTGTGAGTGAGAGAGTGTGTTGATATGCATGTGAATATTTCTGAGAGCTTCCTGTAATTTACGAATGCCAATTAGAAGTTAATCCCTGGAAAAAATACGTATTGCAACAAGAAGTGTTGGTCAATTTTTTGGTTACTTGGATTGTCCGTGAGGGACAATTTAGCCTGGCCATCGACCTGTCATACACATGATCTGACCTCACTCCCCTCCCCCACCCAGAGAATGATCTGACCTCACTCCCCTCCCCCACCCAGAGAATGATCTGACCTCACTCCCCTCCCCCACCCAGAGAATGATCTGACCTCACTCCCCTCCCCCACCCAGAGAATGATCTGACCTCACTCCCCTCCCCCACCCAGAGAATGATCTGACCTCACTCCCCTCCCCCACCCAGAGAATGATCTGACCTCACTCCCCTCCCCACCCAGAGAATGATCTGACCTCACTCCCTCCCCCACCGGAGAATGATCTGACCTCACTCCCTTCCCCCACCCAGGAATATCTGACCTCACTCCCCTCCACCCAGAGAATGATTGACTCACTCCCCTCCCCCCCCCAGAGAATGATCTGACCTCACTCCCCTCCCCCACCCAGACACTGATCTGACCTCACTCCCCTCCCCCACCCAGAGAATGATCTGACCTCACTCCTGTCCCCCACCCAGAGAATGATCTGACCTCACTCCCCTCCCCCACCCAGAGAATGATCTGACCTCACTCCCCTCCCCAACCCAGAGAATGATCTGACCTCACTCCCCTCCCCCACCCAGAGAATGATCTGACCTCACTCCCCTCCCCCACCCAGAGAATGATCTGACCTCACTCCCCTCCCCCACCCAGAGAATGATCTGACCTCACTCCCCTCCCCCACCCAGAGAATGATCTGACCTCACTCCCCTCCCCCACCCAGAGAATGATCTGACCTTACTCCCCATCCCCCACCCCGAGAATCATCTGACCTTACTCCCCGTCCCCCACCCAGGGAATTATCTGACCTCACTCCCAACCCCGTCCCAGAGAATGATCTGACCCTCCCCCTCCCCACCCAGAGAATGATACTCACTCACCTCCCCCACCAGAGAATGATCTGACCTCACTCCCCCCCCCACCCAGAGAATGTGCTGACCTCACTCCCCTCCCCCACCACAGAATGATCTGACCTCACTCACCTCCCCCACCCAGAGAATCATCTGAAATCACTCCCGTCCCTACCCAGGGAATTATCTGACCACACTCCCCCACCCCCACCCAGAGAATCATGTGACCTCACTCCCCACCCCCACAGAGAATGACCTGACCTCACTCCCCTCCCCACCCAGAGAATGTTCTGACCTCAATTCCCTCCCCAACCCAGAGAATGATCTGACTTCCCTCCTCACCCCCATATGGAGAATGATCCGACCTCCTCCCCCACAGCACCCAGAAAATGATTTGACCTCACTCCCCTCCCCCACCCAGAGAATGATCTGACCTCACTCCCCTTCCCCACCAAGAGAATGATTTAACCACACTCCCCTCCCCCACACAGAGGATGGTCTGGCCTCATAACACTCTCCCCACCCAGAGAATGATCTGACCTCACTCCCCTCCTCCACCCAGAGAATGATCTGACCTCACTCCCCTCCCCCACCCAGAGAATGATCTGACCTCACTCCCCTCCCCCACCCAGAGAATGATCTGACATCCCCTCCCCACCCAGAATGATTGACTCACCCCTCCCCACCAGAGAATCTGACCTCACTCCCCTCCCCCACCCGAGAATGATCTGACCTCACACCCTTCCCCCACCCAGAGAATGAGCGGACCTCACTCCCCTCTCCCACCCAGAGAATGACCTGACATTACTCCCCTCCCCCACCCAGAGAATGATCTGACCTCACTCCCCTCCCCGACCCAGAGAATTATCTGACCTCACTCCCCTCCCCCACCCAAAGAATGATCTGACCTCACTCCCCTCACCCATCCAGAGAATGATGTCTCCTCACTCCCCCCCCTCCACCCAACGAGTGATCTGACCTCACTCCCCTCCCCCACCCAACGAGTGATCTGACCTCACTCCGCTCCCCCACCCAGAGAATGATCTGACCTCACTCTCCTCCCCCACTCCACCCAGAGAATGTTTATGGAAGGAGATGTAGTAGGGATGTCCGAGGTGGATTCTTAACTCAGAGAGTGGTTGGGTTGTGGAATACACTCCCTGCTATGATAGTTGAATCAGATACATTAGGTACTTTTAAACGGTTATTGGATAGGTACATGGAGCATCCCGGAATGATAGGGAATGGTGGTTTAGTTTGGAGGGTCTTTGCTTTTTATATTGGTCGGCGCAACATCGAAGGCCGAAGGGCCTGTTCTGTGCTGTAATGTTCTATGTTCTATGTTCTATGTAATGAGGGAAGTAGAATTAGGGATATTCATGTGAGGGATCCTGTAGGCCTGAGTGATTATAGTCTGGTAGAATGGATGATGCAGATGGAGGATGAGATAGTCTCTGTGTACTATATTTGAACAGAGGGGACTATGATAGGATGAGAGAGGAAT
This sequence comes from Sphyrna mokarran, assembly GCA_024679065.1. Classification (NCBI taxonomy): domain Eukaryota; kingdom Metazoa; phylum Chordata; class Chondrichthyes; order Carcharhiniformes; family Carcharhinidae; genus Sphyrna; species Sphyrna mokarran. Next base: position 52,005 of record JAGIQG010000175.1, on the reverse strand, counting down.
TGGTGACTGCGGATTGGAGGAGTGAGCTGGTTGGTAGGACGGCTGAGGAACAGTGAGGGATTTTTAAAGAGATCTTTTTCTGTATTCAGCAAAAATATATTCCGATGGTGAAGAAGGACTGTAGGAGAAGGGAAAATCAGCCGTTGTTCTGAAGGGAAATTAAGGAGAGAATTAAATCAAAAGCTGAGGCGTTCAGAACGGCTAAAAGTCGTCGATGATCAGAGGATTTGGAAAGTTTCAAACAACAGCAAAGAATGACTAAGAAGGTGATTAAAAAAGGAAAGATAGAATATGAGGATAAACCAGCTCGAAATATCAAAAAGGACAGTAAAAGATTTTATAAATATATAAAGAATAGGAGGATGGTCAGAGATAATGTTGGACCCTTGGAGGATGAGAGGGGGGATTTAGTGACTTGCCTGAGATTATAAACCCTCACTTACTGGGCTGTCTGGAGACAATCCACATCTCTTTAACCTGGGGCTTAACCCTCTCTCCACTCACACTGTCTGTATCTTTAAGAATTGATTCACTGTAAAGACTCCCATTCCAATCATTATTCTGTAAATTGAGTTTGTGTCTTTGTGTTATTTTTACGATCTGAATTCCCAGTTCCCTGACGAAGGGACGGGCTCTCCCCAAAACTTGCGGCTTTTGCTACAAATAAACCTGTTTGGACTTTAAACTGGTGGTGTGAGATTTCTCTCTGTTTGTCCTTACCCCTCACCATCCCTGACCGTCAACATCACTGACCCCATCCCTCACCATCCCTGACCCCTGACCAACCCTGATCCCTCACCCCTCATCATCCCTGATCCCTCCCCATCCCTGATCCCTAATTGCTGGTCAGAGTCTCTGAGCAGAGACTGATAGCCAAGTTCCACACACATGAGGACAGTCTCAACAGGGATCTTGAGTTCACATCACACTACCTGTAACCCCCATGACTTGCCTGGGTTTATAAAGCCTCACTTACTGTGCTATCTGGAGACAATCCACATCTCTTTAACCTGGGGCTTAACGCTCTCTCCACTCACACTGTCTGTAGCTTTAAGAATTGAATAGCAGGTTCGTTGTAAAGCCTCCCATTCGAATCAGTAATCTGGAAACTGTCTGTGCTGTTCTCTGCTCTGTCTGAGAGCCAAACTCTCCATTCACCTGACCAAGGGACAAACCCCGAAAGCTTGTGAGTTTATTATCAAATCAATCGGTTGGATTTAAACCTGGTGTCAGACTCTTACTGTGTTTATCCCAGTTCAACACCCGCATCTCCACACCCTGACCCCTCACCACCCCCTGACCTCTCATCCCCCACCATCCCTTACCCCTCACCCCTCACCGCCTCTGATCCCTCACCACCTCACCATCCCTCACCAACCCTGACCCTTCACCCCTCACCAACCCTGACCCTTCACCCCTCACCAACCCTGACCCTTTACCCCTCACCAACCCTGACATCTCACCGTCCCTGACCTCTCACCTGTCACTATCCCTGACCCCTGACCTCTCACCATCCCTGACCCCTCAGCAGCAACCATCTCTGACCCCTCACACCTCACCGTTCTTGACACCTCAAGATCCCTGACCCCTCACCTCTCATCATCTTTACCCCTCACCCCTCACCCCTCGCCATCCCTCATCCCTCACTATCCCTCTCTCCAACCACACACCATCCCTGAAATCTCACTCCTCACCGTCTCTGACCCTCACACCTCACAATCCCTCACCATCCCTGATCACTCACCCCTCACAATTCCTGACCCTCATCGCTCACTAACCCTGACCCCTCAGCAGAAACCAACTCTGACCCCTCACTCCTCACCATCTTTCATCAACTCTGACCCCTCAGCCCTCACTAACCTTGACCCTTCACCCATCCCTGACCCCTCACTGTCCCTGTCCGCTCATCCCCCACCATCCCTGACCCCTCATCAACACTGACCCTTCACCAATCTTGACCTTTCACAATCCCTGACCCCACTACCCACATCAACTCTGACCCCTCATCCCTCACCATCCCTGACCCCTCACCATCCCTGACTCGTCACCTCACACATTCCCTGACCTCTCACCAACCCTGATCCCTCATCCCTCATCCCTCACCATTCCTGACCACTCAATCCTCAACATCCATCTCCATTCCTGAGCCCTCAGCCCTCACATTCCTGACCCCTCATCAACCCTCTCCAACCTTGAGTCCTCAAGCCTCACAATTCCTGACCCCTGACCCCTCACCAACCCTCCCGACCCCTCACCTTTCACCATTTCTGACCCCTCACCATCCCTGACCCCATTCACCTCACCATCCGTGAACCATCATCCCTCACCAACCCAGACCCCTCAGCCCTCACCACCTCTGACCCCTCACCATCCCTGACCACTCATCCCTCACCGTTTCTGACCCCTCATCCCTCATCATCCCTGACCACTCAACCCTCACCATCTGTGACCTTTCACTCCTTACCAACCCTGATCACTCAACCCTCACCTTCCCTGATCCCTCATCATCCCGAACCTCTCACCATCCCCTCACCATCTCTGACCCCTCACCATCTGTGAACTCTCTCCCCTCACCATCCCTGACCCCTCAACATTCCTCACCACTCACCCCTTACCAACCTTGACTCCTCACCCCTCAGCAATCCTGACACCTCACCATCCCTCACCCCCACCATCTCTGAACCCTAACCCCTCATCTACCCTGACCCCTCAATGTCCCTGACAGCTCATCCCTCACCATCCCTGACCCCTCACTATCTCTGACCCCTCACTATCTCTGACCCCTCACCATCCCTGACCCCTCACCATCCCTGACCCCTTCAAACCTCTCCATGCCTGACACCTCACCACTCCTCACTCCTCACTAACTTTGACCCCTCACTCTCACTATCCCTGACCCTTCAACACTCAGCATCCCTGACCCTCACCAACCCTGGCCCCTCAACATCCCACAGCTCACATTTCCCACCATTCCTGACCCCTGACCCCCTCACCATCCGTGACCACTGACCCCTCACCATCTCTTAACCATTCCCCCTCTGACTGCTCACCCCTCACCATTCCTGGTCCCTCACTCCTCACAATTGTTGACCCATCAACCCGCACCAACCCTGACCTCTCACCACTCACCCTGCACCAACTCTGACCCTCACCCGGCACCAACCCTGACCCCTCACCCCTCTTCCTGCACCAACCCTGACCCCTCACCCCTCACTCTGCACCAACTCTGAACCCTCACCCTGCACCAACCCTAACCCCTCACCCTGCACCAACCCTGACCCCTCACCCCTCACCCTGCACCAACCCTGACCCCTCACCCTGCACCAACCCTGACCCCTGACCCCTCACCCTGCACCAACCCTGACCCCTCACCCTGCACCAACCCTGACCCGACCCCTCACCCTGCACCAACCCTGACCCCTCACCATGCACCAACCCTGACCCCTCACCTGCACCAACCCTGACCCCTCACCCTGCACCAACCCTGACCCCTCACCCCTCACCCTGCACCAACCTGACCCCTCACCCCTCACCCTGCACCAATCCTGACCCCTCACCCTCACCTTGCACCAACCCTAACCCCTCACCCTGCACCAACCCTGACCCTCACCCTGCACCAACCTGACCTCTCACCCCTCACCCTACACCAATCCTGACCCCACCCCTCACCCTTGCACCAACCCTAACCCCTCACCTCACCTGCACCAACCCTGACCCTCACCCTGCACAACCCCGACCCTCACTCTGCCAACCCTGACCCCTCACCCCTCACCCACTCTGACCCCAACCTCACTGAACCCTACCCTACCCTGCACCAACCCTAACCCCTCACCCTGCACCAACCCTGACCCCTCACCCCTCACCCTGCACCAACCCTGACCCTTCACCCCTCACCCTGCACCAACCCTGACCCTTCACCCCTCACCCTGCACCAACCCTCACCCCTCACCCTGCACCAACCCTGACCCCTCACCCTGCACCAACCCTGACCCCTCACCCTGCACCAACCCTGACCCCTCACCCCTCACCCTGCACCAACCCTCACCCCTCACCCTGCACCAACCATGACACCTCACCCCTCACCCTGACCAACCCTGACCCCTCACCCTGCACCAACCCTGACCCCTCACCCCTCACCCTGCACCAACCCTGACCCCTCACCCCTCAGCATCCCTAACCCCTCACCCTCTCCATGCCTGACCCCTTACTCCTCAACATCCCTCACCAACCCTCACCCATCATCCCTCACCCTTCACTATTCCTGACCCCACAACTCTCCCCATCCCTGACTCCTCAACAACACTCACTCTGCAACCGTCATATCCCTGACCCCTCACCATCCCTGACCCCTCACCATCCCCGACCCTTCACCTTAAATGACCTCTCACCCCTCACCATCCCTGACTCCTCACTATCTCTGACCCCTCAGCTCTCACCAATGTGTCACCTCACCCTGACCTCTCACCAACTCTGACCTCTCACTAAACTTGAATCCTCAACCATTACTATCCCTGATCCTTCACCCTTACCAACTGTGACCACTCACCTTCTCTTACCCCTGACCCCTCACCATCCCTGAGCCCTCAGCCCTCACCATCCCTGAGCCCTCACCATCCCTGAGCCCTCACCCCTGACCAATCCTGACCCCTCATCCCTCACCAAACCTGACTCCTCCCCCCTCACCATTACTACCCCTCACCCGTCACCATTCCTGACCCCTCAGAAACCCTGACCCCTTACCCTTCGCCACACATGACCACTCACACCCTATCATCTCCCACTTTTCACCATCTCTGATCTCTCAGCATCCCAGGTCCATCATCATTCCTGACCCCTCATTCCTCACCCCTCACCATCCCTGATCTCTCATCCCCCACTATTCTTCACCTCTCCTCCCTCACTATCCTTAACCCCAACCCTTCAGCATTTCTGACCACTTGTCCCTCACCCATCACCATAACTCACCAACCCTGACCCCTCACCCCTCAGCAACCCTGACCCCTCACCTTCTCCATCCCTGACCCCTCACCATTCTTGACTCCTTACCCTCTCCATCACTGATCTCTGACCCCTCACCAACCCTGAGGCTCATCCCTCACCATCCCTCACACCTGAACCCTCATCACCCCCGGCCTCTCACCCCTCAACATGCCTGACCCCTCACAAACTCTGATCCCTCACCCCCCCGACTCCTGATCCTCACTATCTCCGATCCCTTACTCCTCGCCATCCCTCACCAACCCTCACCCCTCATCGCTCACCATCCCTCACTCATGACCGCTCACCATCCCTGACCCCTCACCATCCCTGACCCCTCATGCTTTACAAACCCTGACACTTTGCCATTCCTGACCCCACAACCCTCAACATCCCTGACCCCTCAGCCTTCACCAACCCTGACACCTCACCCTCCCCATTCCTGACCCTGACCCCTCACCATCCCTGACCCCTCACCATCCCTGACCCCTCACCATCCCCGACCCCTCACCATCCCTGACTCCTCACCATCCCTGTCCCCTCACCATCCCTGACTCTTCACCAATCCTGACCCCTCTACCCAAACCCTCACCTCTCACCATTACTTAGCCCTCACCCCTCACCATCTCTCACCACTCACCAACTGTGACCCCTCATCCCTCTCCAAACCTGAACTCTGTCCCCTCACCATCCCTAACCCCTCACCATTCCTGACTCCTGACCCCTCACCCCTCACCATTGCTGAGCCCTCAACATGTCTGACCTCTCACCCCTCACCATCTCTCACCACTCACCTCTCACCAACCCTGACCCCTCACCCCTCACCAACACTAACCCCTCATCCCTCACCAATTCTGACTCGTCACCATTCATGAACTCTCACCCCTCACCAACCCTAATCCTTCACCCCTCACCAACCCTAATCATTCACCCCTCATCAACCCTCACCTCTCAACCCTCACCATCGCTGACCCCTCACTATCCCTGACTGCTCAACTTGCACCATCCCTCACCCCTCCTCCCTCACCATCCCTGACCCCTCAGCATTCCTGACCTTTCATCCCTCACTATCTCTGACTTATCACCATATTTCACCGACCCTGACCCCCCACCCTCAGCATCTCTGACTCCTGACCCCTCACCGTCCCTGACCCCTCACCAACTCCGACCCCACACCACCAATGACATCTAAGCTCTCTGACCTCTGACACCTCACCATCCCTGACCTCTCACCCCTGAACATCCCTGACCCCTCACCCCTCACCAACTCACCCCTTATGAATCCTGAGGAGTGGTAGACAGTGACCCCTCACCTCTCACCATCTCTCACCACTCACCCCTCACCAAACCTGACCCCTCATCTATCACCTTCCCTCGCCAATTCTGACCCTTCACCATCCATCTCCTCACCATCCTTACTAAAGTCCTCACCATGGACTTTAGTAAGGCGTTCGACAAGGTGGCCCATGGAAGGCTTCTGCAGAAAATGCAGATGTATGGGATTGAGGGTGATTTAGCTAATTGGATTAGGAATTGGCTAGCAGATAGAAGACAGAGGGTGGTGGTTGATGGGAGATATTCATCGTGGAGTTCGGTTACAAGTGGTGTACCTCAGGGATCTGTTTTGGGGCCCCTGCTGTTTGTAATTTTTATAAACGATCTGGATGAGGATATTGAAGATGGATTAGTAAATTTGTGGATGACACTAAAGACAGAGGAGTGGTAGATAGTGAAGAGGGGTGTTATAGTTTGCAGAGTGACTTGGACAAGTTGCAGAGCTGGGCCGAGAGGTGGCAAATGGAGTTTAATGTGGAAAAGTGTGAGGTAATTCACTTTGGCAGGAATAACAAATGTGTAGAGTATAGGGCTAATGGTAGGACTCTTAATAGTGTTGATGAACAGAGGGATCTTGGTGTATGTGTGCATAGATCCCTGAAAGTTGGCAATCAAGTCGATAAGGTTGTTAAGAAGGCATATGGAGTCTTAGCTTTTATTGGTAGGGGGATTGAATTTCGGAGCCGCAACGTCATGTTGCAACTGTACAAAACTCTAGTGCGGCCGCACTTGGAGTATTGTGTGCAGTTCTGGTCCCCACATTATAAGAAAGATGTGGAGGCATTGGAGAGGGTACAGAGGAGGTTTACCAGGATGTTGCCTGGTATGGAGGGCAGGTCTTATGAAGAGAGGCTGAGGGATTTGAGGTTGTTTTCGTTAGAAAGAAGGCGGCTAAGAGGAGACCTTATTGAAACATATAAGATGATTAGAGGTTTAGATAGGGTGGACAGTGATAGCCTTTTTCCTAGGATGGAGAAAGCTAGCACGAGGGGACATAGCTTTAAATTAAGGGGTGGTAGTTATAGGACGGATGTCAGAGGTAGGTTCTTTACCCAGAGGGTGGTAAGGGTATGGAATGCCCTGCCTGCGTCAGTTGTAGATGCGCCAAGTTTGGTGGCGTTTAAGAGGTTAGTAGATAAGTTTATGGATGAAAAGAGAATGGTTTAGGTTGGAGGGTCACTGCTTGTTCCTAATTGGTTGGCATAACATCGAAGGCCGAAGGGCCTGTTCTGCGCTGTAATGATCTATGTTCTATGACCCCTCATCATCTCTGACTCCTCACCAACCCTGACCCCTGACTATCCTAACCCCTCGAACCCTCATCATCTCTGATCCCTCACCACTTAAGAGCCCTCACCTCTCACCATCCCTGAGCCCACACCATCCCTGACCCCTCACCCTCCCTGACTCCTCATCCTTCACCAATCCTAACCGCTCACCATCCCTGACCTCTCACCATCCCTGACCATTCAATGCTCACCAACACTGACCCTTCATCCCTCACCATCACTGACCTCTCACCATCCCTGACCACTCAATGCTCACCAACACTGACCCTTCATCCCTCACCATCACTGACCTTTCATCTCTCAACATCTCTATCTCCTCACTCCTCACGATCGCTGACACCTGACCATCCCTAAACTCTCACCAATCGCGACGCCTCATCATCCCTCACCCCTAACATCCCTTACCCCTGACCCCTCAACGTCCTTGACCCCTCACCATCCCTGACCCCTAACCTCCCTGACCCCTAACCCCTCAGCATCCCTGACCCCTAACCTCCCTGACCCCTAACCCCTCAGCATCCCTGACCCCTTACCATCTCTGACCCCTCACTATACCTGACCCATCACCATCCCTGACTCCTCACCCCACACCTTCCCAGACCTCTCATCTCTCACCATCTCTGACCATTCACCCCTCACCATCCCTCTCCAACTCTAACCTCTCAACTCTCACTATCCCTGACCTCTCACCACTCACCATCGCTGCCCCCTCATCCCTCACCAACCCTGACCCCTCACCATCCCTGACCCCTGACCCATCACCATCCCTGACTCCTCACCCCACACCTTCCCAACCTCTCACTTCTCACCATCTGTGACCCATCACACCCACCATCTCTGACCATTCACCGCTCAGTAAGAGGTCTGACAACACCAATTTTAAATCCAACCGATTTATTTGATAATAACCTTGCAAGCTTTCGGCCTTTGTAGCCTTCGTCAGGCGAATGAGGATTTAAAATTGGTGTTGTCAGACCTCTTACTGAGTTTACCCCAGTCCAACACTGGCATCTCTACATCATTCACCCCTCACCATCCCTCTCCAACCCTGACCTCTCAACACTCACCATCCCTGACCTCTCACCACTTACAATCGCTGCCCCCTCATCCCTCACCAACCCTGAACCCTGTTCCCACACCATCCCTGACCCCTCACCCCTCATCCCTCACCATTGCTAAGCCTCAACATGTCTGAACTCAACTCTCACCACTCACCCCTCACCATCCCTGACCTCTCAGCCCTCACCAACCCTGACCCCTCATCCCTTACCAGCCCTCGCCAATCCTGACCCCTTACCATCCATCTCCTCAACCCAGCATCATCCCTGACCTCTCACCCCTCACCAAACCTGACCCCTCACATCTCGCCATCTCTCAGCAAACTTGATTCCTCCCCTCACCAACCCTGACCCCTCATCATTCCTGACCCCTGACCCCTCATCATTCCTGACCCCTGACCATTCCTGACCTCTCACCCTTCACCAACACTAACCCCTCATCCCTCACCAATTCTGACTCCTCACCATCCATGAACTCTTATCAACCCTAATCCTTCACCCCTCACCTCTCATCATCGCTGACCCCTCACCATCCCTGACTGTTCAACCCGCATCATCCCTCACCCTTCCTCCTTCACCATCCCCTGACCCCTCAGCATCCCTGACCTCTCATCCCTCACTATCTCTGACTGCTCACCCCTCACCCATCACTATACCTCACCATCCCTGACCCCTCAGCCCTCAGCATCTCTGACTCCTGACCCCTCACTATCCGTGACCCCTCACCAACCCTGACCCCTCACCATCTCTGACATCTAAACTCCCTGACCTCTGACACCTCACCATCCCTGACCTCTCATCCCTCAACATCCCTGACCCCTCACCACTCAGCATCCCTGACCCCTCACCCCTCACCAACCCTGACCCTAACCCCTCAACCCTCATCATCTCTGATCCCTCACCACCTATGTACCCTCACCTCTCACCATCCCTGAGCCCCACACCATCCCTGACCCCTCACTTGTCACCATCCCTGATCCATCACCCCTCAACCTTCCTGACTCCTCATCCCTCTCCATACCTCACCCCCTCACCAATCCTGACACCTCACCAACCCTGGCCCCTGACCATCTCTGACCACTCATCATCCCTGTCCACTCACCACACTGATCTCTGACCTCTCACCATCCCTCACCGCTCAACACTCATCAACACTGACCCCTCAGCCCTCACCATCACTGACCCCTCACCCCTCACCATCCCTGTCCCCTCACCCCTTACCATCTCTAACTCCTCACATCGCTGTTACTCCTCACCATATCAGATCACTCACCCCTCCCATCACTCACCAATCCTGACCTCTCACCCCTCACCAACCCTGACCTCTCACCCCTCACTATCACTAACCCTTCACACCTGACCATCCCTCACCCTCAATGGTTACTATCTCTGACCTCTCACCTCTCCCATCCCTGACCCCTCACCATCTCTGACCTATCATCTGTCACCAAGCCTGACGCCTTACCCCTCACCCTTACCGTCCCTGACCCCTCACCTCTTACAATTCCTGACCCTTACAGTTGCTAACCCTTCAGCCCTCACCAACATTGACACCTCACCCCTCACCATCCCTGACCTCTCACCCCTCATCATCCCTGACCTCTCACCAAACCTGACCCCTCTTCTCTCACCATCCCTGACCCCTCACCATCCCTCACCCTTCACCATCCCTGACCCCTCACCTCTCACCATCTCTCACCACTCATCCCTCACCATCCCTCCCAACTCTGATTCCACATTCCTCACCATCCCTGACCCCTCACCTCTCACCCTCTGTGACCCATCCACCTCACCATCTCTGCCCCTTCACCATCCCTGACCTCTCACCCCACATTATCCATGACCCCTCACTCCTCACCAGCCCTGACCCCTCATCCCTCACCAACCCTGACCCCTCACCAACTCTGACCCCTCATCCTCACCAACCCTGACCTCTCAACATTCCTATGTGACCCTCAACTTGTTTGACCCTTTTACCCCTCACCATCCCTCACCATTTCTGACCCCTCACCCTTCACCAACCCTGAACCCTCACCCCTCGCACCTCACCATTCCCTGACCCCTCACCCCTCACCATCCCCTGACTTCTCAAAACTCAGAATCCGTGACCGCTCACCCCTCACCATCTCTGATCCCAGACCTGTCCTGATCCCACACCATCCCTGACCCCTCATCCCTCACCATACCTGACCCTCAGTACACAACAACCCTGACCCCTCACCATCCTTGTCCTCTCACCCCTCACCAACCCTGACCCTCAGCCTCCCCACTATCCCTGACCACTCAGCCCTCACCACCCCTGACTCCTCCCCTCACACCTCAACAGCCCTCATCGTTAGCCCTCACCACCCCCATCCCTCACACTCAACATCCCTCACCAATCCTGACCCCTCACCCGTCACCATTTCTCATCCTTCACTCTTCACCAAACCTGACCCGTCACCCCTCACCAACCCTGACCCCTCAGCCATCATCATCCCTGACCCCTGACCCTTCACCATTCATGACTCCTCACCACTCATCATCGCTAACCCCTCACCCCTCATGAACCCTGACCTTTCGCCTTCACAAATTTTGTTGCCTCACCATCCCTGAACCCTCACCATTCCTGACCGCTCACATCTCACCATTCCTGACCCCTTACCACTCAACATTCCTTAGCCCTCAACATCCCTGATCCTTCACCATCACTGACCCCTCACCTCTCACCATCCCCTGATCCTTCACCATCACTGACCACTCACCTCTCACCATCCCTGACCCCTGACCCCTCACCCCTCACCATCCCTGATCCCTCATCATCCCTGACCCCTCACCATCCCCTGACCCCTCACCATCCCCTGACCCCTCACCATCCTTGAGCCCCTCACCATCTCTGACACCTCACCCCTCACCAACCCTGACTGCTCAACATCTCTGACCCCTGACCCTCACCCTCATGAACCCTGACCCTTACCATGCCTGACCCCTCACTCCTCACAATCCCTCACCAACCCTGACCCCTCATCCCTCATCCCTCACCCCTCACCATCCCTGACCCCTGAGCCCTCACCATTCCTGATCCCTGACCCCTCAGCTTCATCATCTCTGATCCCTCACCAACCCTGACACCTCACCCCTCACCATTCCTATCTCTTCACCCCTCACCAAACCAGACCCCTCACCCCTCACCATTCCTGGACCCTCACCCCTCACAATCTCTGACCCCTCACCCTCAACTCTCACCATCCCTGATCACACATCCTGACCATCCCTGCCTCCTCGCCCTCACCATCCCTCTCCAATCCTGACCCCTCACCCCTCAACACTCCTGACCCCTCACCCCTCAACACTCCTGACCCCTCACCCCTCAACACTCCTGACCCCTCACCCCCTAATATTTGGATCCCCCGAATGTTTGTTGGTTGGAGATTTTCACGTGTTATAGTTCTGAACACAGTTAGGAATCCGAATAATCGATACATGGATTTCTCTCCCGCAGTGTGACATTCTGTACAATTCTACATTATAAAAGATAACATTTCTTTAGCAAAATATAACAATAATTTGACTTTCCCCATTTAACAAGCAGTTTTTTCATTGACCCCCTTATTTTCCTATATTAATATTTTCTCATTACATATAATTGTGATTTAATCCAGTGTAATTTTAACTTTTTCTTTAATTCAAATAATATTTCATACATTTATGGAAATAGCATTTGAAAAGTTTGACTTCTAGTCACATTTTCCGTTTGTAGAAATAACTATTTCCAGCAGCGACTATCAAATCAGTAAAGTTCTCTGAATTATAAGGATCTGTTTGAACTATTAGACCCTGTTTATATTACCACAAACCCAATATTTACAATTATCCTTGGAGTCAAACACCCCCCAGAGGGATAACTGAGTGTAATTCCATTCACTGCAAACTCAACTCAAGAGATGAGTTTAAATTTGTTAATGTTCTGCAATTTGTTTCTCTGTTATTGTAGTCATGGTAATCTTTAGCCTTTGTCTGTTAAACCAAGAATTGAAAATAAATTTTTGAGCAAAGGCTGAGCTGAACACAAAGGTTCACTTCAATCACATGTCAAGTTTTAAAGCTGATTAAATTGGATATGTTAAATTAAAGAACTGGGCAGATTAAAAATCAAACACAGTCAAACCTGGGGCAGGTCAATTGTACAAATAAACAAACCTGTCTGACCCATCAATCACCCAGCAAAGCTCATTGCCCCCTGACTGATATTTAGCAGGAGATCATTGCACCCCGTTGAAATGCACCGGCCGATTGTTAGAAACCCAGACTGGGCCAGACTTTCTGTCACCGGGAGTTCCTGCAGTGGGTTTAATCTGATAACAGGTTACATGCAAGCAGCAGTGTGGAGATGGACACCGGGGGTGGGGGGACAGACCCTGGTGTCCTGTCAGGCAAACATCAAGAATCCCACTGGGGATGGGAACCCCGTCCCCCAGGATCTCATTGAGCAGAAGCCAGAGAAGTTTCTGGAAAGGCAAACAGGCAGGGGAGAGATACAGGGACACATTTCAGACCCCAGCAGTGAAGAGAGGATGAGGGAGGTTGACCATCTGGAAGACTGATCAGAGAGGGAAGGAAGGAAGAAGCTGCCATCGAGACTCACCTTCGACACAACAAACCAGAGAGACTCAGAGAATCGAGCCTGCAGTTTAACCAAACCATCGTGGTGGGTCGTAGACTTCAATCTGGGCGATCTTCTTGTTTTATGGGGGTAATTTAAGGGTTAATAGTGTTATTATTAATAAACTTGTTGAACCTTTATTTGTATTTGTCCATCTTGTAAATAAGGACACTCTATTCAGAGTAAACAAACGGGTCAAAAGTATCTGAGAATGAAGAAGTTTACGTTGCTTTAATCAGCTCAGTAAGAAGTCTCACAACACCAGGTTTAAATCCAACCCGTTTATTTAATAATAATCCCACAATTACACAGGGATAGGAATCCTTTAGTCAGCTGACAGGGTAAAAATTCAAAACCCAACCCATTTTCATGCAGACAGGATGAGGAGCCGGGTGAGAAATCTGCTCACTGGGTCAGGGATAAAACAATTTAAAGGAATGGAGAATTTTTTGTGGCCATTTTTTGGGGTCTTACAAACAGGCAGAGGTGAGAACCTCCTAACACACAAGTTAAAAGTCCTTTCAACTTTTGTTGAAGTGGGTCAACTCCAGTCCCCTCACCTTAATATCACTGACCCGTCACCCCACACCAACCCTGACCCCTCACCCCTCAACAACCCTGACCTCTCACCCCCCAACCCTGACCTCTCACCCCTCACCAACCCTGACCCCTCAGCATCTCTGACTCTTGACCCGTCACCAACCCCGACCCCACACCACCCATGACATCTAAGCTCTCTGATCGCTGACACCTCACCATCCCTGACCTCTCACCCCTGAACATCCCTCACCCCTCACCAACCCTGAACCTCACCCCCATGAAGCCTGACCCCTCATCATCCCTGACTCCTCATCCTCACCATCCCTGACCCCTGACCATCCTAACCCCTCAACCATCATCACCTCTGATCACTCACCACCTATGGACCCTCACCTCTCACCATCCCTGAGCCCACGCTATCCGTGACCCCTCACCAATCCTGACCCCCTCACCATCCCTGGCCACTCACCACACTGATCTCTGACCCCTCACCATCCCTGACCGCTCAACGCTCACCCACACTGACCCTTCATCCCTCACCAAGCCTGACCCCTCAGCCTTTCACTGACCTTTCACCCCTCACCATCCCTGTCCCCTCACCCCTCACGGTCACTGACACCTGACCATTCCTAAACCCTCACCAATGCTGATGCCTCACCATCCCTGACCCCTAACCTCCCTGACCCCTGACAATCCTAACCTCAACATCTCTGACCCCTTACCATCTCTGACCGTTCACCATCCTTGACCGCTCACCAGGCTGACCCTTCACCATCCCTGACCCCTCACCCTTCACCATCCCTGACCCCTAACCTCCCTGACCCCTGACAATCCTAACCTCAACATCTCTGACCCCTTACCATCTCTGACCGTTCACCATCCTTGACCGCTCACCAGGCTGACCCTTCACCATCCCTGACCCCTCACCTTTCACCATTCCTGACCATCCCTAACCCTTCACCATCCCTGACCCCTCACCCTTCACCATCCCTGACCATCCCTAACCCTTCACCATCCCTGACCACTCATCCCTCACCATCACTTGTCCCTCATCTCTCACCATCCCTCACCATCCCTAACCCTTCACCACTCACTAATCCTGATTCCTCGCCTCTCACCAGACCTGACCCCTCACAACTCACCATCTCTGACTCCTCACCTCTCACCAATCCTGACCCCTCATTCCTCACCATTCCTGACCATTCACCCCTCACCATCCCTCCCAACCCTGACCCCTCACTCCTCACTATCCCTGACTGCTCAGATCCCACCAACCCTGACACCTCACCCTCCCCATCCCTGACCCTGATGCCTCACCATCCCTAATCCATCAATTCTCATCATCTCTGATCCATCTCCATTCCTGACCCCTCACCAACCCTGACCCCTCAACCCTCACTATCTTGACACCTCACTATCCCTGACCCCTCACTGATCCTGACTGCTCATCCCTCACCATCCCTGATCTCTCACCATCCCTGATCCCTCACCAACACTGACCCTTCACCAATCCTGACCTTTCACCATCCCTGATCCCTCTATCCACACCCTCACCCCTCACCATCACTGATCCCTCATCCCTCACCATCACTTAGCCCTCAACGCTTACCATTCCTGACCCCTTGCCCCTCGACATCCCTGACCCATCACCATCCCTGGCTCCTCACCCCACACCTTTCCAGACCTCTCATCTCTCACCTTCTGTGACCCATCACACCTCACCATCTCTCTCCATCCCTCACCTCTCAACCCTCACCATCGCTGTCCCCTCATCCCTCACCAACCTTGAACCCTGTTCCCTCACCATCCCTGACCCCTCACCAGTCCTGACCCCTCACCCCTCACCATTGCTGAGCCCTCAACATGTCTGACCTCTCACCTCTCACCATCCTCACCACTCACCCCTCACCAACACTGACCCCTCATCCCTTACCAGCCCTCGCCAATCCTGACCTCTCACCATCCATCTCCTCGAACCGGCACCATCCCTGACCTCTCACCTTTCACCAAACCTGACCCCTCACATCTCACCATCCCTCACCAAACTTGATTCCCCCCCTCACCAACCCTGACCCCGACCCCTCATCATTCCTGACCCCTGACCATTCCTGACCCCTCACCCATCTCCAACACTAACCCCTCATCCCTCACCAATTCTGACTCCTCACCATCCATGAACTCTCACCCCTCACCAACCCTAATCATTCACCCCTCATCAACCCTCACCTCTCACCCCTCACCAAACCTGACCTCTCATCTCTCATCATTCCTGACCCCTCACCCCTCACCAAACCTGACCCCTGACCCCTCACCAAACCTGACCCCTGACCATCCCTCACCCCTCACCATCCCTGACCCCTCACCAACCCTGACCCCTCACCATCCCTCACCTCTCACCATCCCTGACCCCTCACCATCCCTCACCCCTCACCCCTCACCAAACCTGACCCCTGACCTCTCACCAAACCTGACCCCTCACCATCCCTGACCCCTCACCTCTCACCACTCATCCCTCACAACCCTGACTCCTCATCCATCATCTTCCCTCGCCAATTCTGGACCTCCACCATCCATCTCCTCGACCCGGCATCATCCGTGACCACTTACCCCTCACCATCCATGACCCCTCACCCCTCAAATCTCTGACCCCTCACCCCTCACGAACCCTGACCCTCACCCCTTATGAACCCTAATCCCTCACCATCCCTGACTCCTGCCCCCTCACCATCCCAGGCCCAATTACCCTCACCACGCCTCACACCTCACCAATGCTGAGCCCTCAGCCCGTACCATCCCTGAACCCCTCACCCCTCACCATCCCTGACACCTTACACTTTATTATCTCTAACTCCTCACCACCCCGACCTCTCACCCCTCACCATCTCTAATTCCTCACCACCCCAACCCCTCACCCCTCACCATCCCTGACACCTTACCCCTCACCATTCCCGACACCTCATCACCCCGACCTCTCATCCCTCACCATCTCTAACCCTTCACCATCCCAACCTCTCACCCCTCATCAACCCTGACCCCTCAGCCCTCACTAACTTTGACCCCTCTCTATACTTGACCCCTCACTCTTCCTGACTGCTCATGTCTCACCAATCCTGACCCCTCACCGATCCTGACCCCTCACCACTCACCAATCCCGATTCCTCACTCTCACCATCACTTAGTCCTCACCCCTCACCAGACCTGACCCCCCACAACTCACCATCTCTGACTCCTCACCTCTCACCAACCCTGACCCCTCATTCCTCACCATTCCTGACCACTCAACCCTCACCATCCCTCCCAACTCTGATTCCTCATTCCTCACCATCCCTGACCCTTCACCAATCCTGACCCCTCATTCCTCACTATTCCTGACTCCTCACCTCTCACCCTCTGTAACCCATCACACCTCACCATCTCTGCCCCCTCAGCATTCCTGACCTCTCACCTCGCATTATCCATGACCCCTCACTCCTCACCAACCTTGACCCCTCGCCCCTCACCGTACCTGACCTCTCACTGCTCACCAGCCCTGACTCCTCACACCCCACCAACCCTGACCCCTCATCCCTCACCAACCCTGACCACTCAACATCCCTATCCGTTATCCTCAGCTTCTTTGACCCTTTCAACCCTCACCACCCCTCACCAACCCTGAACCCTCACCATCCCTGATCCCACATCTGGTCTGACCCCTCACCATCCTTACCCTCTCACCCCTCACCAACCCTGACCCCAGCCTCTTCACTATCCCTGATCACTGAGCCTTCAAATGAAGACCACAGGGTCGAAAGCTTGTGAGTTTATTATCAAATAGATCGGTTGGATTTAAACCTGGTGTCAGACTTCTTACTGCACTGAGCTCTCAACATCCCTGACCCCTCACCATCACCACCCCTCACACCTCAACATCCCTGACCCCTCACCATCACCACCCCTCACACCTCAACATCCCTGACCCCTCACCATCACCACCCCTCACACCTCAACATCCCTGACCCCTCACCATCACCACCCCTCACACCTCAACATCCCTGACCCCTCACCATCACCACCCCTCACACCTCAACATCCCTGACCTCTCACCATCACCACCCCTCACACCTCAACATCCCTGACCCCTCACCATCACCACCCCTCACACCTCAACATCCCTGACCCCTCACCATCACCACCCCTCACACCTCAACATCCCTGACCCCTCACCATCACCACCCCTCACACCTCAACATCCCTGACCCCTCACCATCACCACCCCTCACACCTCAACATCCCTGACCCCTCACCATCACCACGCCTCACACCTCAACATCCCTGACCCCTCACCATCACCACCCCTCACACCTCAACATCCCTGACCCCTCACCATCACCACCCCTCACACCTCAACATCCCTGACCCCTCACCATCACCACCCCTCACACCTCAACATCCCTGACCCCTCACCATCACCACCCCTCACACCTCAACATCCCTCACCAAGCCACCCCTCACCATCTCTGACCTCTCACCCATCACCATCTCTCACCCTTCACTCTTTACCAACCCTGACCCCTGACCCCTCACCCCTCATCATCCCTGACCCCTGACCCTTCATCATCGCTAACCCCTCACCCCTCATGAACCCTGACCCCTCACTTCTCACAAATTCTGTTGCTTCCACATCCCTAACCCTTCACCATCGCTGACTCTTCACCCCCTCACCATGCTTGACCCCTAACCCCTGACAAACACTGACCCCTCACCATCTCTGACCCTCTCCCTCACCCATCACAAACTCTGACCCCTCACGAATCCTGTCCCCTCACACCTACGAATCCTGACCCCTCACCATCCCTCATCCCTCAACAGCCCTGACCCCTCACGATCTCTCACCGCTTACCCCTCACCCCTAACCCCTCACCACCCCTGACTGCTCACATCTCACCATTCCTGACCCCTTACCACTCACCATTCCTCAGCCCTCACCATCCCTGACCCCTCAGCCCTCACCATCCCTGACCCCTCACCCCTCACCATCCCTGACCCCTCAGCCCGCACTATCCCTGACCCCTCATCCCTCACCCTTCACCATCCCTGACCCCTCACCACTCACTATCTCTGACACCTCACCATTTCTGACCCCTCATTCCTCACCATGTCTGAACGCTCACCTCTCTCCATCACCATACTTCACCAACCCTGACCCCTCACCCCTCAACATCTCTGACCCCTGACCCCTCATCATCCTTGACCTCTCACCATCCTTGATCCCTGAACCCTCAACATCCCTGATACCTCACCATCTCTGACACCTCATTATCCCTGACACCTCACCCCTCACCTACCCTGACAGCTCAACATCTGACCTCTCACCCCTAACCATCTCTGACCTCTGACCCTCACCCTCATGAACCCTGACCCTTACCATCCCTGACCTCTCACTCCTCACCCATCACCAACCCTGATCCCTCATCCCTCACCCCTCACCATCCCTGACCCCTGACTATCCCTGACCCTTCAGCCTCACCATCTCTGATCCCTCACCAAACCTGACACCTCACCCCTCACCATTCCTATCTCTTCACTCCTCACCAAACCAGACCCGTCACCACTCACCATTCACCATTCCTGGACCCTCACCACTCGCCCCTCACCATTCCGACCCTGACCCCTCACCATCCCTATCACCTCACCATCTCTGACCCCTCATCCTCATCTCTAGTCATCCCTGATATCAGACCCCTCACCATCCCTGCCTCCTCACCCCTCACCATCCCTCTCCAATCCTGACCCCTCACCCCGCAACACTCCTCACCATCACTCACCATCCCTGACCCCTGACGCCTCATCATCCCTCACTCCTCACAAACCCTGAACCCTCACCATCCCTGACCCCCTAACCAACCGCAACCACTTACCCCTCATATCCCTGACCCCTCACCAACTCTGACCCCTCACCCCGACTAACCTTGACCTCTCACCCCTCACTATCCCTGACTCTTCATTTTCCCTGACCGCTCATCCCTCACCAACACTGACCCTGCACCATCACTGATCCCTCTACCACACCAACACTGACCCCTCACCCCTCACCCCTCAACATTCCTGACACCTCAACCTTCACCATAGCTGACCTATCTACACAATGAACCCTGACCCCTCACCATCTCTGATCCCACAACCAACACCTTCCCTGACCCCTCATCCCTCACCATCTGTTACCCGTCAGCATCCCTCAGTCTTCATCACCCCTCACAACCTGAACCCTCACCCCCTCACCATTCCCGAACCATCATCCGCCACCAACTTTGACCCCTTACCCCTCACCAAGCCTGATCCCTCACCCCTCACTATCCATGACCCCTCAGCCCTCAGCCAACATGACCCACACCCCTCACCAACCCAGATCCTTCACCCCTCACCATCACTGACACCTCACCCCTCACAAACCCTTCCCCCTCACCCCTCAGCATCACTGACCATTCACCCTTCACCAACCCTGACCCCCACACCTCACCATCCCTGATCCCTGACCCCTTACCAACACTGATCCCTCACCCTTCACTATCCCTTACCCCTCATCATTTACCATCTCTGAACTCTGACCCCTCACTATCCCTGACCCCTGACCATCCCTGACCCCCTCACCATCCCTGACCCCTGACCATCCCTGACCCCTCACCCCTCACCATCCCTGACCCCTCACTATCCCTGACCCCTCTCTATCCCTGACCCCTCTCTATCCCTGACCCCTGACCCCTCACCATCCCTGACCCGTCACCATCCCTGACCCTGACCATCCCTGACTCCTGACCCCTCACCATCCCTGACCCCTGACCCCTCACCATCCTGACCCCTGACCCCTGACCCCTCCCCTCACCACCCCTGACCCTCACATCCCTGACCCCTCACCATCCTACCCCTCACCCCTCTCTATCCCTGACCCCTCTCTATCCCTGACCCCTCTCTATCCCTGACCCCTGCCCCTCACCATCCCTGACCCCTGACCATCCCTGACTCCTGACCCCTCACCATCCCTGACCCCTGACCCCTCACCATCCCTGACCCTCACCCCTCACCACCCCTGACCCCTCACCATCCCTGACCCCTCACCATCCCTGACCCCTGACTCTTCACCATCCCTGACCCCTCACCCCTCACCATCCCTGACCCCTCACCATCCCTGGCTCCTCAATCCTCACCATCCCTGTCCCCTCACTCTCCCCATGGCTGAAGGCCTCATCCCTCACCATCGCTGACCCCTGACCTCTCACCATTCCTGCCCACTGATCCCTCACCATTCCTGACCATTTACCCTCACCATCCTGACCCCTCACCATCCCTGACCCCTCACCATCCCTGACCCCTCACCCTCACCATTTCTGACCCCTGACCAAACATGATTCCTCACCTCTCATCATTCCTGACCCTTCACCCCACACCAACCCTGACACCTCACCATACATGACCCCTCACCCCTGCCCATCCCTGACCCCTCATCCCTACCATGAGGGGTTTTCACGTGACGAAGGGGCAAACCCCGAAAGCTTGTGAGTTTATTATCAAATCAATCGGTTGGATTTAAACCTGGTGTCAGACTCTTACTGTGTTTACCCCAGTTCAACACCCGCATCTCCACACCCCGACCCCTCACCGTTCCTCACCATCCCTCACCCCCTCACCATCCCTCACCCCCTCAACATCCCTCACATACCTGACCCCTCATCATCCCTGACTCCTCACCCCTCACCCTGCACCAACTCTGACTCCTCACGCCTCACCCTACATCATCCCTGACCCCTCACCCCTCACCCTGTACCAACCTTGACCCCTCACCATCACCCCTCACTCTGCATCAACTCTGACCCCTCACCCCTCATTCTACACCAACCCTGACTCCTCACCCCTCACCCTGCACCAACCCTCACCCCTCACCCTGCACCCTGCACCCTGACCTGTCACCCCTCACTCTGCACCAACCCTGACCCCTCACCCCTCACCACCCACCCTGCACCAACTCTGACACCTCAATCCTCAGTATCATTAACCCCTCACCCTCTCCATGCCTGACCCCTTACTCCTCAACATCCCTCACCATCCCTCACCCATCATCCCTCACCCTTCACTATTCCAGACCCCATAACACTCACTATCCCTGACCCCTCACCATCCCTGACTCCTCACCTTAAATGACCCCTGACCTCTCAGCCCTCACCCCTCACCATCCCTGACCCCTCAGTTCTCACCAATGTGTCACCTCACCCCTCACCATCCCTGACCTCTCACCATCCCTGACCCCTCACCCTGTCACCATCCCTTACCCCTCACCCCTCACCATCTCTCACTACTCATTCCTTGCCAACGCTGACGCCTCATCCATCACCTTCCCTCGCCAATTCTGACCCTCCACCATCCATCTTCTCGACCTGGCATCATCCATGACCCCTTACCCCTCAAATCCCTGACCCCTCATGAACCCTGTCCCTCACCCCTCATGATCCCTCACCATCCCTGACTCCTGACCCCTCACCATGCCAGGCCCAACTACTCTCACCACGCCTCACACCTCACCAACCCTGAGCCCTCACCCCTCACCATCCCTGACACCTTATCCCTCACCATCCCTAACCCCTCAACCCTCAGCATCCCTGACCTCTCATTGTGCATTATCCATGACCCTTCACTCCTCACTAATCCTTACCCTCACCCCTCACCAACTCTGACCGCTCAACATCCCTACCTGTGACCCTCAGCTTCTTTGACCCTTTCAACCCTCACCATCCATTATAATATCTGACCTCTCACCCCTCACCACCCTGAACCCTCACCCCTCACCATCTCTGATCCCATACCTGGCCTGACCCCTCACCATCCCTGACCCCTCACCACTCCCACCCCTCACACCTCAACATCCCTCACCATCCCTGACCCCTCACCACTCCCACCCCTCACACCTCAACATCCCTCACCCCTCACCACCCCCATCCCTCACACCTCAACATCCCTCACCAACCCTGACCCCTCACCCCTCACCAACCCTGACCCCTCAGCCATCGTCATCCCTGACCCCTGACCCTTTACCATCCGTGACTCCTCACCATTCATCATCGCTAACCCCTCACCCCTCATGAATCCTGACCCCTCACCTGTCACAAAATTTGTTGCCTCAACCTCCCTGAGCCCTCACCATTCCTGACCTCTCACATCTCACCACCCCTGACCCCTCAGCCCTCACTATCCTTGACCACTCAGCCCTCACCACCCCTCACCATGTCTGAACGCTCACCTCTCTCCATCACCATACTTCACCAACCCTGACTCCTCACCCCTCACCATCTCTGACCCCTGACCCCTCATCATCCTTGACCTCTCACCATCCTTGAACTCCTCACCCCTCACCATCCCTGACCCCTGAACCCTGAACCCTCACCATCCCTGACACCTC
The DNA here is from genome assembly GCA_024679065.1 of Sphyrna mokarran. Lineage (NCBI taxonomy): Eukaryota > Metazoa > Chordata > Chondrichthyes > Carcharhiniformes > Carcharhinidae > Sphyrna > Sphyrna mokarran. Next base: position 28,740 of record JAGIQG010000175.1, on the reverse strand, counting down.
ACCATCTCTTACACCTCACTATCCCTTACACGTCATCCCTCACCCACATTAACCGCTCAACATCTGACCCCTCACCCCTAACCATCTCTGACCCCTGACCCTTATCTGACCCCTCACTCCTCACAATCCCTCACCAGCGCTGACCCCTCATCCCTCACCCCTCACCATCCCTGATCCCTTAGCCCTCAACATTCCTGAACCCTGACCCCTCACTATTCCTGAACCCTGACCCCTCACCATTCCCAAACCGTCATCCCTCACCAAGCCTGACCCTCACCTCTCACCAAGCCTCATCCCTCACCACCCTTGTTCCTCACCCCTCAGCAAACATGACCCACACCCCTCACCTACCCAGATCCTTCACCCTTCACCATCTCTGACACCTTAACCCTCACCAATCCTGACCCCTCAGCCCTCACCATTCCTGGCCACTGAACATCCCTGACCCTTCATTTCTCACCTACCCTGACCCCTAACCCATTACTATCCCTCATCCCTCAGTCCTGACCATCCCTCATCCTCACCATTCCTCACCTTCCCTGACCCCTCACCATGCCTCACACTTTACCGACCCTGACCTCTCATCCCTCACCTTCCCTGACCCCTCACCCCTCACCATCCGTGACCCCTCACACCTCATCATTCCTCACCTTCCCTGACCCCTCACCATGCCTCACACTTTACCGACCCTGACCTCTCATCCCTCACCTTCCCTGACCCCTCACCCCTCACCATCCGTGACCCCTCACACCTCATCATTCCTCACCTTCCCTGACCCCTCACCCCTCACCATCCGTGACCCCTCACACCTCATCATCCCTCACCTTCCCTGACCCCTCACCCCTCACCATCCGTGACCCCTCACACCTCATCATTCCTCACCTTCCCTGACCCCTCACCCCTCACCATCCGTGACCCCTCACACCTCATCATTCCTCACCTTCCCTGACCCCTCACCCCTCACCATCCGTGACCCCTCACACCTCATCATTCCTCACCTTCCCTGACCCCTCATCACTCACCATCTGTGACCACTCACCACTCATCATCGCTAACCCCTCACCCTTCACAAACCCTGACTCCGCACCAACCCTGATCTCTTATCCTCACCATCCCTGACTCCTCACCATCTCTGACCTCAACTAACCCTGACGCCTTACATCTGACCATTCCTGACCATTCAACCATCACCATCCCTCATCACTCACCATCCCTGACCCCTCATCCTTTACCACCGTTGACCCCTCACCCCTCACCATCCCTGACCCCTCAACCCTCACCGTTCCTGATCCTTCAACACTCACCATCCCTGAACCCTGACCAACTCTGACCCTCACCCCTCACCCCTTATCATCCTTGACCAATCCTGATCCTTCACCCCTCGCCATCCTTGATCCCTCAACTCTTACCATCTCTGACCCTTAACCTCTCGATGTAGAGATGCCGGCATTGGACTGGGGTAAACTCAGTAAGAGGTTTGACAACACCAATTTTAAATCCAACTGATTTATTTGATAGTAAACTTGCAAACTTTCGGCCTTTGTGCCTTCATCAGGTGAATGATTTCAACTGTACAAAACTCTGGTGCGGCTGCACTTGGAGTATTGTGTACAGTTCTGGTCGCCGCATTATAAGAAAGATGTGGAAGCATTGGAAAGGGTGCAGAGGAGGTTTACCAGAATGTTGCCTGGTATGGTGGGAAGGCCTTATGAGGAAAGGCTGAGGGACCTGAGGTTATTTTCATTAGAGAGAAGAAGGTTATGCGGTGACCTAATTGAGGTGTATAAGATGATCAAAGGACTGGATAGGGTGGATAGTGAGAGCCTTTTTCCTCGGATGGTGATGACCAACACGAACATAGAACATAGAACATTACAGCGCAGTACAGGCCCTTCGGCCCTCGATGTTGCGCCGGCCAGTGGACCCTCTAACCTAAACTATTCCAATATCATCCATATGCCTATCCACCGAACATTTGAATGCCCCCAAAGTAGGCGAGTCCACAACTGCTGCAGGCAGGGCATTCCACGCCCTCACCACCCTCTGTGTAAAGAACCTGCCTCTGACATCCGTCCTATAACTACCACCTCTTAATTTAAAGTTATGTCCCCTCGTGTTGGTCATCACCATCCGAGGAAAAAGGCTCTCACTATCCACCCTATCCAATCCCTTGATCATCTTATACGCCTCAATTAGGTCACCGCGTAACCTTCTTCTCTCTAATGAGGTAGAAGTCACCATATCTCAGAACTCACCATGTCTGATCCCCGGGAATATTGACATTTTAAATATGTCTGTCAGGGCCCCTGCAAGTTCAACACTAACCTCCCTCAAGCTCCGTGGGAATACCCTGGGGATTTATCCACTCTGATTTGCCTCAAGACAGCCAGAACCTCCTCCTCTTTAATCTGTAAAGGTTCCATAACCTCCCTCCCTGTTTGCCCAATTTCTGTAGACTCAATGCCCATTTCCTCAGTAAATACGGATGCAAAAAACCCCATTTATTCTCTCCCCATCTCTTCTGGTTCCATACACAGTCTATCACTCTGGTCTTGTTGGAGTTTTTCAATGTTGAGGTTGTTGTTGGATTTGTTGGTATTTTTCAATGTTGAGGTTGTTGTTGGATTTGTTGGTATTTTTCAATGTTGAGGTTGTTGTTGGATTTGTTGGTGTTTTTCAATGTTGGGGTTGTTGTTGGATTTGTTGGTATTTTTCAATGTTGAGGTTGTTGTTGGATTTGTTGGTATTTTTCAATGTTGGGGTTGTTGTTGGATTTGTTGGTATTTTTCAATGTTGAGGTTGTTGTTGGATTTGTTGGTATTTTTCAATGTTGGGGTTGTTGTTGGATTTGTTGGTATTTTTCAATGTTGAGGTTGTTGTTGGATTTGTTGGTATTTTTCAATGTTGGGGTTGTTGTTGGATTTGTTGGTATTTTTCAATGTTGAGGTTGTTGTTGGATTTGTTGGTATTTTTCAATGTTGAGGTTGTTGTTGGATTTGTTGGTATTTTTCAATGTTGAGGTTGTTGTTGGATTTGTTGGTATTTTTCAATGTTGAGGTTGTTGTTGGATTTGTTGGTATTTTTCAATGTTGAGGTTGTTGTTGGATTTGTTGGTATTTTTCAATGTTGAGGTTGTTGTTGGATTTGTTGGTATTTTTCAATGTTGAGGTTGTTGTTGGATTTGTTGGTATTTTTCAATGTTGAGGTTGTTGTTGGATTTGTTGGTATTTTTCAATGTTGAGGTTGTTGTTGGATTTGTTGGTATTTTTCAATGTTGAGGTTGTTGTTGGATTTGTTGGTATTTTTCAATGTTGGGGTTGTGTTGGATTTGTTGGTATTTTTCAATGTTGAGGTTGTTGTTGTATTTGTTGGTATTTTTCAATGTTGAGGTTGTTGTTGGATTTGTTGGTGTTTTTCAATGTTGGGGTTGTGTTGGATTTGTTGGTATTTTTCAATGTTGAGGTTGTTGTTGTATTTGTTGGTATTTTTCAATTTTGGGGTTGTTGTTGGATTTGTTGGTGTTTTTCAATGTTGAGGTTGTTGTTGGATTTGTTGGTGTTTTTCAATGTTGAGGTTTGTGTTGGATTTGTTGCTGTTTTTCAATGTTGAGGTTGTTGTTGGATTTGTTGCTGTTTTTCAATGTTGGGGTTGTTGTTGGATTTGTTTTTGTTTTTGAATTTTAGGTTGTTGTTGTATTTGTTGGTATTTTTCAATGTTGAGGTTGTTGTTGGATTTGTTGGTGTTTTTCAATGTTGGGGTTGTGTTGGATTTGTTGGTATTTTTCAATGTTGAGGTTGTTGTTGTATTTGTTGGTATTTTTCAATTTTGGGGTTGTTGTTGGATTTGTTGGTGTTTTTCAATGTTGAGGTTGTTGTTGGATTTGTTGGTGTTTTTCAATGTTGAGGTTTGTGTTGGATTTGTTGCTGTTTTTCAATGTTGAGGTTGTTGTTGGATTTGTTGCTGTTTTTCAATGTTGGGGTTGTTGTTGGATTTGTTTTTGTTTCTGAATTTTGAGATGGTTGTTTGAGATGGTTGTCCAAACCATATTGTCTCGTAATGTCCCAAGATGTGTAGGTTAGGTGGATTGGCCATGACATATTGCCCCGTAGTGTGTCAAGGTTGTACAAAAGGTCGATTGTTCATGCTAAGTGTGTGTCAAGTTGTACAAAAGGTGGATTGTCCTAAGATGTTTCTGAGAAATGGATTGGCCATGCCAAATTGTCCTTAGCGTCCCAAGATGTGAATGAGAGATGGAATGGCCTACCCCGTAATGTCCCAAGATGTGTACACATGGTTAATTGACCAGGCTAAATTAACTTTAGTGTCCCAAGATGTGGACGAGAGGAGAATTGGACATGTTCAAATCCCTTTAGTGTCCCAACATGAATAGGTTTGTGGATTGGCCACGCTAAATTGCACCTTTGTGTCCCAAGATGTAGGTTAGATGGATTGGCTACACTAAATTGGCCTTTAGTGTCCAAAGATGTGTTACTTCGGTTATTTGCCCAGGCTAAATTGCCACTTAATGTCCCAAAATGTGTGAGATGTGAATTGGCCAGGCTAAATTAACTTCAGCATCCAAAGATGTGGATGTGAGGAGAATTGGACATGTTCAAATCCCCTCAGTGTCCCAACATGAATAGGTTTGGTTGATTGGCCATGCGGAATGCATTTAGTGTGCAAAAATGTGTAGGTTTGGTTAATTGGCCATGCTAAAGTGCACCTTAGTGTCCCAAGATGTGTAAGTTAGATGGATTGGCCACACTAAGTTGGCACTTAGTGTCCAAAGATGTGTAAGTTGGGTTGATTAGCAAGGCTATATTGCCCCTTCGTGACACAAAAGTGTACGTTAGATGAATTGGCCTTGCTAAATTCATCTTCCTGTTCCAAGATGTGTACAAGAGGTAGGATGACCAGGTTAAATTCCCACGCGTGTCCCAAAACGTACACGAGGTGATCTGGCCATGCTAGAATGCGCCTCAGTGTCCCAAGATGTGTACGAGTGCTGGATTGGCCACGCTAAATTCCCCTTATTGTCCCAAGATATGTGTGGGTCAGGGATAATGAGGTGTCAGGAATAGTGAGGAGTCAGGAGTCAACAATAGTGATGGGCATAGATGGTCAGGGGGTGAGGGATTTGGGATAGTGAGGGTAAAGGGTCAAGGATGGTGAGGAGTAAGGGGTCATGGTTAGGGAAGGATGGATGATGAGCGTCAGGGAAGGTGAGAGGTCAGGGATGGTGAGGGGTCAGGGGTCAGGGATGGTGAGGGGTCAGGGGTCAGAGATGGTGAGGGGTCAGTGGTCAGAGATGGTGATATTCAGCAGTCAGGGATGGTGAGAAGTAAGGGGTCATGGTTAGTGAAGGGTGGATGATGAGCATCAGGAATGGTGAGAGGTCGTGGAAGGTGAGAGGTCAGGGGTCAGGGTTGGTGAGGGGTCAGGGATGGTGAGAAGTCAGGGGTCAGGGATGGTGAGCAGTCAGGGATGGTGAGGGATGAGAGGTGCGGGATGGTGAGGATTGAGCTGTCAAGGATGGTGAGCGGTCAGAGTTGGAGAGAGGTCAGGGATGCTGAAGGGTCAGGGGTTGGGGGTGTTGAGGGTTCAGCGAGGATAAGGAGTGAGGGGATAACGATAGTGAGGGGTGAGGAATGGTGAGGGTTGGTGAGGGGTGACAGGTCATGTATGGTGAGGGGTCAGAGATGGTGGGTCAGAAATAGTAGGGGTGAGAGGTCAGAGATGGTGAGGGTTGAGGGGTCAGGAATAATGTGGGGTGAGGGGTCAGGGATAAAGGATGGTGAGGGGTGAGGAGTTGGGGAAGGTGAGTGGTGAGAGGTCAGAGATGGTGAGGGGTGAGGAGACAGCAATAATGAGGGGTCAGGGATGGTGAGAGTGAGGGGACGGGGTGGTGAGGGGTCAGGGATAGTGAGGATGATGAATCAGGACTGGTGAGGGATGGTAAGGGGTGAGGGGTCAGAGATGCTGAGGGCTAACAGGTCAGGGATGTTGAGGAGTCAAGGTTTGTGAGGGATGAATGGTCAGGGTGGTGATGGTGAGGGGTCAGGGTTGGTGAGGGGTGAGGGGTTAGTTATGATGAGGGGTGAGAGGTCAGGGATGGTGAGGGTAAGGGGTCAGGAATATTGAGGGGTGAGGGTTAGGGATAGTGAGAGTTGAAGTATCAGGGTTGGTGAGGGATGAGGGGTCAGTCATGGATCAGGGATGGGGGGGGTCAGAGATGGCGAGGGGTGAGAGGCCAGAAATGCTGAGGGATTAGGGATGGTGAGGGATGAGGGGTTAAGGATGATAAGGGGTAATGGGGCAAGGAAGCTGTGGGGTGAGGACCCAGGGATGGTGAGGGGTCAGGGATCAGAGATGGTGAGGGGTTGGGATTGGTCAGGGGTCAGGGATGGTGAGAGGTCAGGGATGATGAGGGGTGAGGGGACAAGGATGGTAAGGGATGAGGGCTGGTGAGGGGTGAGGGGTCAGGGATGATGAGGGGTGAGGGGACAAGGATGGTAAGGGGTAAGGGATGAGGGCTGGTGAGGGGTGAGGGATGATGAGGGCTGAGGGATCAGGGATGATGAGAGGTGAAGGGTCAGGTTTGGGGAGGGGTGAGGGTTGGGGAGGGGTTAGGGATGGTGAGGGATGAGGGGTTAGTTATGATGAGGTGTGAGGGGTCAGGGTTGATGAGGAGTGAGTGGTCAGGGGTGTTAAGGGGTCAGGATAGTTGAGGGCTGAGAGGTCATTATCGGTGAGGGATGGTGAGGGGTGAGAGGTCAGTGAGGGTTCGTGAGGGGTGAGGGGTCAGCGATGGTGAGGGTTCAGGGATATGGATGATGAGCAATCAAAGTTGATGAAAGATCAGAGATGGTGAGCTGTGAGGGGTCGGGGTCGGTGAGGCATGACGGTCCTGGGATGGTGAAGCGTCAGGGATGGAGAGCTGTGAGGGGTCGGGGTCGGTGAGGGATGACGGTTCTGGGATGGTGAAGGGTCAGGGATGGTGAGCTGTGAGGGGTCGGGGTCGGTGAGGTATGACGGTTCTGGGATGGTGAGGGCTCGGGGATGGTGAGCTGTGAGGGGTCGGGTCGGTGAGGGATGACGGTTCTGGGATGGTGAAGGGTCAGGGATGGTGAGGAGTGAGGGGTCGGGGTCGGTGAGGGATGACAGTTCTGGGATGGTGAAGGTTCAGGGATGGTGAGGAGTGAGGGGTCGGGGTCGGTGAGGGATGACGGTTCTGGGATGGTGAAGTGTCAGGGATGGTGAGGAGTGAGGGGTCGGGGTCGGTGAGGGATGACGGTTCTGGGATGGTGAAGGGTCAGGGATGGTGAGCTGTGAGGGGTCGGGGTCGGTGAGGGATGACGGTTCTGGGATGGTGAAGGGTCAGGGATGGTGAGCTGTGAGGGGTCGGGGTCGGTGAGGGATGACGGTTCTGGGATGGTGAGGGGTCAGGGATGGTGAGGAGTGAGGGGTCGGGGTCGGTGAGGGATGACGGTTCTGGGATGGTGAAGGGTCAGGGATGGTGAGCTGTGAGGGGTCGGGTCGGTGAGGGATGACAGTTCTGGGATGGTGAAGGGTAGGGATGGTGAGAGTGAGGGGTCGGGGTCGGTGAGGGTGACGGTTCTGGGATGGTGAAGGGTCAGGGATGGTGAGGAGTGAGGGGTCGGGGTCGGTGAGGGATGACGGTTCTGGGATGGTGAAGGGTCAGGGATGGTGAGCTATGAGGGTTCGTGAAGGGTGAGGGGTCGGTGAGGGGCCGGGGATGGTGAGGGGTTAGGGATGATGAGGGGCCAGGGATGGTGAGGGGCCGGGGATGGTGAGGGGCCGGGGATGGTGAGGGCTCGGGGATGGTGAGGGCTCGGGGATGGTGAGGGCCGGGGATGGTGAGGGGCCGGGGATGGTGAGGGTCAGGATGGCGTGGGGCGGGGATGGTGAGGGTCGGGATTGGTGTGGGGGTCAGGGTGGTGAGGGTTGTGGGATCAGGGATGGTGAGGGTTGTGGGGTCAGGGATGGTGAGGGGTCAGGGATGGTGAGGGTGTGGGTTCAGGGATGGTGAGGGGTCGATGGTGTGGGGTCAGGGATGGTGAGGGTTGTGGGGTCAGGGATGGTGGGGGTGGGGGAGGGGGGGGGGGGAGGGGTGTGGGGTCAGGGATGGTGAGGGTCAGGATGGTGTGGGGTCAGGGATGGTGAGGGGTGTGAGGTCAGGGATGGTGTGGGGTCAGGGATGGTGAGGGCCAGGGATGGTGCGGGGTCGGGATGGTGAGGGGTCAGGGATGGTGAGGGGTGTGGGGTCAGGCATGGTGAGGGGTCAGGCATGGTGATGGGTCAGGGATGGTGCGGGGTCAGGGATGGTGAGGGGTCAGGGATGGTGAGGGGTGTCGGGTCAGGGATGGTGAGGGGTGTGGGATCATGGATGGTGAGAGTTGAGGGGTCAGGGTTGGTGAAGCATGAGGGGTGAGGGATGCTGAGGGGTTGGAGTTGGTAACGGGTGAGGGTTTGGGCTTGGTGGGAGTAAGTGCTCAGCATTGGTGAAGGGCCAGGGGACAGGGTGGGTCAGGGGTCAGGGATAGTGAGGCTGATGGGTCAGGTTTGGTGAGGGATGAGGGGTCAGCATTGATGAGGGCCAGGGATGGTGAGGGATGAGTGTTTAGGGTTAATGAGGCTGAGGGGCCAAGGTTGGTGAGGGGTGAGGGGTAAAGAGTCATGGATGATGAAGGGTCAGAGGTCAGGGGATGGAGAAGGGTGAGGGTTCAGGGTTGGTGAGGAATGGTGACAAGTCAGAGGTCAGTGATGGTGAGGGGTTCAGAGGTGGTGAGAGATGAGAGGGCAGGTTGGTTAGGGGTGAAGGGACAGGAATGGTGAGGGGTGAGGTGTCAGGGTTGTTGAGGGGTGAGGGATCAGGATCGGTAAGGGGTCAGGGTTGTTGAGGGGTGAGGGATCAGGATCGGTAAGGGGTCAGGGTTGTTGATGGATGATGAGGAGTGAAGGATCAGAGGTGGTGAGGGATCAGCGTTAGTGAGGAACCAATGATGTGAAGGGTCAGGGATGGTCAGAGGTCAGGGACAGTGAGGGGTCAGGCATGGTGAATTGTGAGGGGTCAGGCATGGTGAGGGGTGAGGGGTCAGGGTTGGTGAGGGCAGGGGGTCAGGGGTCAGGGTTGTTGAGGGGTCAGGGACATTGAGGGGATGAGCAATCAGAGACAGTGAGGGGTGAGGTTTCAGAAATGTTGAAGGATGAGGGGTCAGGGTTGGTACAGGGTGAACAGTCGGGGATTGTGAGGGGTGAAGGGTCAGGGATGGTGAGGGGTCAGCGTTGGTGAGGGTTGAGGGGTCAGGGTTGTTGAGGGGTGAGGGATCAGGATCGGTAAGGGGTCAGGATTGTTGATGGATGGTTAGGAGTGGAGGATCAGAAGTGGTGAGGGATCAGCGTTAGCGAGCGGTCAATGATGGTGAAGGGTCAGGGATGGTCAGAGGTCAGAAACAGTGAGGGGTCAGGGATGGGGAGGGTCAGGGGTCAGGGTTGTTGAGGGGTCAGGGATATTGAGGGGTGAGCGATCAGAGACAGTGAGGGGTCAGGCATGGTGAGAGGTGAGGGGTCAGGGATGGGGAGGATCAGGGGTCAGGGACATTGAGGGGTGAGCGATCAGAGACAGTGAGAGGTGAGGTTTCGGAAATGGTGAAGGATGAGGGGTCAGAGTTGGTGTGGGGTGAACAGTCGGGGATTGTGAGGGGTGAAGGGTCAGGGATGGTGAGGGGTCAGCTTTGGTGAAGGATGGTGAGGAGTGAGGGATCAGAGTTGGTGAGGGGTCAATGATGGTGAAGGGTCAGGCGTAAAGGATGGTCAGAGGTCAGGGACTGTGAGGGGTCAGGAATGGTGAATTGTGAGGGGTCAAGATTCAGGAATGGTGAGGGGTGAGGGGTCAGGGATGGGGTGGGGTCAGGGGTCAGGGATATTGAAGGGTGAGGGGTCAGGGATGGTGAGGGGTCAGAGGTCAGGAATGGTGACGAGTCAGATTTGGTGAGGGGTGAGGGGTCAGGGTTGGTGCGGGGTGAATGGTCAGGGATTGTGAGAGGTGACTGGTGAGTGATGAGGGGTCAGGGTTGGTGAGGGGTCAGGATTGTTGATGGATGGTGAGGAGTGAGGGATCAGAAGTGGTGAGGGGTCAGGATTGGTGAGGGCTCAGAGATGATGAGGGATGTCGAGTCAGGGATGGTAGGGGTTAGGGATGTTGAGGGGTCAGGGTTGGTGAGGGGTGAGGAGTCTGGCTTGGTGCAGGGTGAAGGGTCAGGGATCATGATGGGTCAAGAGTCAGGGATGGTGAGGGGTGAGGTGTCAGGATTGGTGAGACTTGCACTGTCAGGGATGGAAAGGTCAGGGGTCAGGATTTGTGAGGGCTGAGGGGTCAGAGATGCAGTCTGGTGAGAGGTCAGGGGTGAAGAAGAATCGGGGTCAGGGATGGTGAGTGGTCAGGAATGGTGAGATATGAGGGTCAGAGTTGGTCAGTGTTCAGTGATGGTGAGGGTTGAAGGATCAGGAATGGTTCGCAGTGAGGGGTTAGTGATGGTGAGGGATCAGGGATGATGGGGTCAGAGATGGTGATGGGTCAGGGGTCAGGGATAGTGAATGGTCTGGGGATGGTGAGGGACCAGGAGTCATGGATGGTGAGGGGTCAGAGGTCAGGGATGGTTAGGGCTGAGGAATGGTAAGGAGTCAGAGATGCTGAGGGGTCAGGGATGATGAGGAGTGAGAGGTCAGGGTTGGTGAGGAGTGAGAGATGGTGAGAGGTCAGGTTGGTGAGGGGTCAAGTTTGGTGAGGGGTCAGGTTTGGTGAGGGGTGAGGGGTCAGGTTTGGTGAGGGGTGGGGAATCAGGGTTGTTGATGAATTGTGAGGAGTCAGGGATCAGAGATGGTGAGGGATGAGAGGTCAGGGATGGTAAGGGTTGAGGAGTCAGGGATGGTGAAGGATCAGAGATTGTGACGGATGTGTGGCCAAGGTTGGTGAGGAGTGAGGGATCAGGGATAGTGAGGGTTGAGGAGTCTGGGTTGGTGAGAAGTGAGGGATGGTGAGAGATGAGGGGTCAGCAATGGTGGGGGATGAGGGGTCAGCGATGGTGTGGGATGAGGGGTCAGGGATGGTGAGGGGTCAGTGTTGGTGCGTTGTCAGCGTTGGTGAGGGATCAGGGACAGTGAGGGGTCAGGCATGGTGAGCTGGGAGAGATCAGGGTTTGTGAGGGGTGAGGGGTCAGAGATGGCGAGGGATGGTGAGAGGTGAAGTGTCAGGGATGGTGAGAGGTGAAGTGTCAGGGATGGTGAGAGGTGAGGGGTCAGGGTTGGTGAGAGGTGAGGGGTCAGGGTTGGTGAGGAGTCAGGGTTTGTGAGGGGTGAGGGGTCACAGATGGTGAGTGATGAGGGGTCATGAATGGTGAGGGGTCACAAATGATGAGGTGTGAGGGGTGAGGGATCAGGGTTGGTGAGGCGTAAGGAGTTGTACCATGTCAACGGTCAGGGATTGCGAGGGGTCAGGGATATGAGGTCAGGGATACTGAGGTGTGAGGGATGATGAGTGATGTGGGGCAGGGTTGGTGGGTGTTCAGGGGTCAGGAATACTAAAGGGTCAGGGGTCAGGGATGGTGAGGGGTCAGGGATGATGAGAGGTCAGGAATGGTGAGGGGTCAGGCGTCAGGGATGGTGAGGGGTGAGTGGTCAGGGTTGGTAAAGTGTGAGGCATGGTGAGGGGTCAGGAAAGGTGAGATATGGTGAGGGGTATGGAATGTGAGGGTTTAGGGTTGGTGAAGAGTGAGGCATGAGGGATGGTGAGGGATAGTAATGGGTCAGGAGAGGTGAGGAGGGAAGGGTCAGGGTTGTTCAGTAGTCAGGAATGGTGAGGAGTGAGAGGTCAGCGTTGGTGAGGGGTGAGGGGTCAGTAATGGTGAGGGGTGAAGGATCTGGGTTGGTGAGGGATGAGGGGTCAGGCTTGGTGATGGATATCGGTTCAGGAATGGTGAGGGTTCAGGTTGTGAGGGATGGTGAAGGCTGAGGGATGATGAAGGGTCAGGGATGGTGAGGGGGGGTCAGGGGTGAGTGATGGTGAGGGGTCAGGGTGTGGAGATGTGGGTGTTGAACTGGGGTAAACACAGTAAGAGTCTGACACCAGGTTTAAATCCAACCGATTGATTTGATAATAAACTCACAAGCTTTCGGGGTTTGTCCCTTGGTCAGGTGAATGGAGAGTTTGGCTCTCAGACAGAGCAGAGAACAGCACAGACAGTTTCCAGATTACTGATTCGAATGGGAGGCTTTACAACGAACCTGCTATTCAATTCTTAAAGATACAGACAGTGTGAGTGGAGAGAGGGTTAAGCCCCAGGTTAAAGAGATGTGGATTGTCTCCAGACAGCCCAGTAAGTGAGGGTTTATAAAATAGCCATAAATGTGAAGTAGAGATTTCACATCCCCACCAATAAGGGACTCCATTCACAAGGTAAACATTGTTAGCAGACTGCAATGAACAGGACAAGTCCATGATGAAAGGGTTTTTACTCCGAGCTAGTGTCGTTCTCTCTGCCTGGAACTGCTGCACCATGTTTATCAGATCAGCTTTCTGAACAGCGTACAGCTTCTTTTCATCATGTTTCTTGTGAGTCAGAGATGGTGAGGGGGTCAGGCAAGGTCATGGGGGTTACAGATAGTGTGACATGAACCCAAGATCCCTGTTGAGACCGTCCTCATGTGTGTGGAACTTGGCTATCAGTCTCTGCTCAGCGACTCTGCGCTGTCGTGATGGGTCAGAAATGATCATGAGGGGTCAGGGTTGGTGAGGGGTCAGGGGTCAGGGTTGGTGAGGGGTGAGGGGTCAGGGTTGGTGAGGGGTGAGGGGTTAGGGAAGGTGAGGGTGAGGATGGTGAGGGATGGTCAGGACTGAGGGGTGATGGGTCAGGGGTCAGGGTAGGTGAGGAGTGAAGGGTCAGGGATATTCAGTGGTCAGGAATGATGGGTGGTGAGGTGTCAGAGATGGTGAGGGGTGAGATCAGGGATGCTAAGGGTTGAGGGATTTGGATTGTTGAGGGGTGTGGGTCATGTTTGCTGAGGGGTGAGGGGTCAGGGATGGTGAGAGGTGAGGGGTCAGGGATGGTGAGAGGTGAGGTGTCAGGGTTGGTGAGAGATGGTGAATGGGGAGGATTGAGCAGTCAGGGATGGTGAGAATTGAGGGGTCAGGGATGGTGAGAGGTGAGGTGTCAGGGATGGTGAGAATTGAGGGGTCAGGGATGGTGAGGGGTCAGGGATGGTGAGAGGTGAGGTGTCAGGGTTGGTGAGAGATGGTGAAGGGTGAGGGTTGAGCAGTCAGGGATGGTGAGGGGTGAGTGTTATTGAGGTGTGAGGGATAGTGAGGGGTCAGGGATGGTGAGGGATACTGAGGAGTGAGGGGTGTCAGCATTGCTGAGAGGTCATCGATGATGAGGGGTCAGGGTTGGTGAGGGATGAGGGGTGACGGTTGGTGACGGGTGGTGGTTTGGGAATGGTGACGGGTGAGGGTTCAGGTTTGGTCAGGAGTGAAGGGTGAGGGTGGTGAGTGGTGAGGAGTCAGCGATGGTGAGGAGTCAGCGATGATGAGGGATGAGGGGTGAGGAAGCGTGAGGAGTAAGGAGTCAGGAATGGTAAGGAGGAGGTTTAGCAAGGGGTCAGGGATGGTGAGGGGTCAGGAGTCAGGGATTGTGCAGGGCCGGGAATGGTGAGAGGTGAGGGCTT
>JAGIQG010000175.1:0-10000 GCA_024679065.1 Sphyrna mokarran | reverse complement strand
CCAGAATCCTGACCCTGAGTACAGACCCTAACCCTGAACCCTGACCCTGAGTACAGGCCCCAAACCCTGAACCCTGACCCAGAATCCTGACCCCGAGAACAGACCCCAACCGTGAACCCTGACCCTGAGTACAGGCCCCGAACCCTGAACCCTGACCCTGAATGCTGACCCCGAGTACAGACCCCAACCCTGAACCATGACCCTGAGTACAGGCACCAACCCTGAACACTAACCCAGAATCCTAACCCCGAGTACAGACCCCAACCCTGAACCCTAACCCAGAATCCTGACCCCGAGTACAGACCCCAACCCTGAACCCTGAACCTGAGTACAGGCCCCGAACCCTGAACCCTGACCCAGAATCCTGATCCTGAGTACAGACCCCAACCCTGAACCCTGAGCCTGAGTACAGGCCCTGAACCCTGAACCCTGACCCAGAATCCTGACCCCGAGTACAGACCCCAACCCAGAATCCTGACCCCGAGTACAGACCCCAACCCTGAACCCTGACCCTGAGTACAGACCCCAACCCTGAACCCTGACCCAGAATCCTGACCCCGAGTACAGACCCCAACCCTGAACCCTAACCCAGAATCCTGACCCCGAGTACAGACCCCAACCCTGAACCCTGACCCTGAGTACAGGCACCAACCCTGAACCCTGACCCAGAATCCTGACCCCGAGTACAGACCCCAACCCAGAATCCTGACCCCGAGTACAGACCCCAACCCTGAATCCTGACCCCGAGTACAGACCCCAACCCTGAACCCTGACCCCAAGTACAGGCCCCAACCCTGAACTCTGACCCCGAGTACAGGCCCCAACCCTGAACCCTGTCTCCGAGTACAGACCCCAACCCAGAATCCTGACCCCAAGTACAGACCCCAACCCTGAATCCTGACCCCGAGTACAGACCCCAACCCTGAACCCTGACCCCGAGTACAGACCCCAACCCTGAACCCTGAGCCCGAGTACAGGCCCCAACACTGAATCCTGACACCAAGTACAGGCCCCAACCCTGAACCCTGACCCTGATTACAGGCACCAAACTCTGAACCCTGACCCCGAATACAGGTCCCAAACCCTGAATCTGACCCCGAATATAGGCCTCAACCCTGCACCCTGACCCCGAGTACAGGCCCCAAACCCTGAACTCTGACCCCGAGTACAGGCCCCAAACCCTGAACTCTGACCCCGAGTACAGGCCCCAAACCCTGAACTCTGACCCCGAGTACAGGCCCCAAATCCTGAACTCTGACCCCGAGTACAGGCCCCAAACCCTGAACTCTGACCCCGAGTACAGGCCCCAAACCCTGAACTCTGACCCCGAGTACAGGTCCCAAACCCTGAACTCTGACCCCGAGTACAGGCCCCAAACCTAAACCTGGATCCTGAGCACAGGCCCTGGGTCCTAACACTGAGGATAGGTCTCAAACCCTGACCCTGATAACAGGCTCTGAACTCTAACCCCGTGGACACACTCTGAACCCTGACCCAGAGGAAAGGGTGGGGTAGAGTGTGTGTGAGAGAGTGTGTGTGTATATGTCAGAGAATGTTTGTGAGAGGGTATTTGTGAGTGTGTGTGTGTGACAGACTGCATGTCTGAGAGAGAGAATGTGTGTGTGTGTGTGTGTGTGTGTGTGTGAGGGGAATGTGTGTTTGGGAGAGTGCATGTGTGATAGACAGAGTGTGTGAGAGAGTGCATGTGTGAGAGACAGAGTGCTTGTGTGTGAGAGAATGTGTGTGTGTGAGAGAGAGCTTATGTGTGAAAGAATGCATGTGTGAGAGAGTGAGTATGCTAGAGTGTGCGTGTGAGACAGTGTGCATGTGTGAATGCATGTGTGAGTGCAGGCCCCAACCCGGAACCCTGACCCCGATTGTGTGTCAAAGAGTGTGTGTGTGTGAGGGAATACATGTGTAAGAGAGAGAGTGCATGTGAGAAATAGTATACGTGAGAGAGAGTGTGTGTGAGTGTGTGTGTGTGTGTGTGTGTGTGTGTACGGACTCCAACTTTGAATCCTATGCCTGAGTACAGGCCCTAACTCTGAACCCTGACCCCGAGTACAGGCCCAAACCCGAACCCTGACCCTAAATGTAGGCTTCAAACCATGAACCCTGACACCAAGTACACGACTCAAACTGACCCCAAGTGTATTGGGTAGAGAGAGAGAGAGAGTGTGTGTGTGTGTGTGTGTGTGAGAGTGAGAGAGAGGTTGACGGGGACAGTGTGTGTGAGAGAGGGAGGGTATGAGAGAGTGTGTGAATGAGAGAGAGTGTGTGAATGAGAGAGTGCGTGTGAGAGAGAATGGGTGTAAGAGAGTGTGTGTGTGTGTGAGAGAGAGAGTGTGTGTGTGAGAGAGAGAGAGAGAGAGTGTGTGTATGTGTATGTTTGCGAGAGAATGTGTTTGTGAGAGAGAGTGCGTGTGGATGAGAATGTGTGAGAGAGACAGAATGTATGTGTGTGAGATAGTGTGTGTGTGAGAGAGCATGTTCATGAGAGAGAATTCGTGTGTGAAAGAATGCATGTGTGAGAAAGTGTGCGTGTGTCTGTGTGTATGTGAGAGAGTGTGTGAGTACAGTCCCAAAACCTGAATCCTGACTCCGATTACAGGCCCCAACCTTGAACGCTGACCCCGATTACACAAGCCTCAACCTTGAACCCTGACCCTGAGTACAGGCCCCAAGCCTGAATTCTGACCTGAGTACAGGCTTCAACACTGAACGCCGACCCCAAGTACAGGCACCAACCCTGAACCCCTACCCCAAGTACAGGCACCAACCCTGAACCCTGACCCTGAGTACAAGGCCAAACCCTGAACCCTGACCCGGGTACAAGCACCAACCCTGAGCCCTGACCCCTAGAAGAGGCCCCAACCCTAAACCCCGACTCCAAATACAGACCCCAAACCTGACCCCAAGTACAGGCCCCAACCCTGACCCCTGACCCTGAGTACAGGCCCCAACCCTGAACCCTGACCCTGAGTACAGGCCCCAACCCTGAACCCTGACCCCGAGTACGGGTCACAACCCTGAATCCTGACCCCAGGTACAGGCTCAAACCTGAACCCTGACCCCAGGTACAGGTCCCAAATTTGGCCGATTGGATCAGTAACTGGCTGTCTCATAGAAGGCAGAGGGTGGAGATGGAGGGAAAATGTACAGACTGGAGGCCAGTTCCCAGCGGTGCACCACCGGGGTCAGTGCTGGCTCCTCTGCTGTTTGTGATTTTTATCAATGAGTTGGAAGAGGGGGCTGAAGGATGGGTTAGTAAATTTACTGATGACACCAAGATTGGTGGAGTAGTGGATGAGGTGGAGGGCTCTTGCAGGCTGCAAAGAGACATTGATAGGATGCAGAGCTGGGCTAAAAAGTGGCAGATGGAGTTTAACCCTGATAAGTGCGAGGGGATTCATTTTGGTAGGACAAAATTTGGACAAAATTTGGTAGGACAAAATTTGGCAGTCAAGTGGATAAAGTTGTTAAGAAGGCTTATGGAGTCTTAGCTTTTATTGGTAGGGGGATTGAATTTAGGAGCCGCAGCATCATGTTGCAGTTGTACAAAACTCTAGTGCGGCCGCACTTGGAGTATTGTGTGCAGTTCTGGTCGCCACATTATAAGAAAGATGTGGAGGCATTGGAGAGGGTACAGAGGAGGTTTACTAGGATGTTGCCTGGTATGGAGGGCAGGTCCTATGAAGAGAGGTTGAAGGATTTGAGGTTGTTTTCGTTAGAAAGGAGGCGGCTAAGAGGGGATCTTATTGAAGCATATAAGATGATTAGAGGTTTAGATAGGGTGGACAGTGATAGCCTTTTTCCTAGGATGGAGAAAGCTAGCACGAGGGGACACAACTTTAAATTAAGGGGTATGAGTTATAGGACGGATATCAGAGGTAGGTTCTTTACTCAAAGAGTGATTAGGGAGTGGAATGCCCTGCCTGCAGCTGTTGTAGATGCGCCAAGTTTGGTGGCGTTTAAGAGGTTAGTTGATAAGTATATGGATGAGAAGGGAATGGTTTAGTTAGGAGGGGCATTGCTTTTTATTTTGGTCGGCACAACATCGAAGGCCGAAGGGCCTGTTCTGTGCTGTAATGTTCTATGTTCTATGTTCTATGTTCTATTACAGGGTCAACGACAGGGTTCTGAGGAATGTGGAGGAACAGAGAGATCTTGGGGTTCATATCCACAGATCTCTGAAGGTTGTCACTCAAGTGGATAGAGTGTGAAGAAGCTTATAGTGTGTTAGTGTTTATTAACAGGGGGTTTGAGTTTAAGAACCGTGGGGGTTATGCTGTAACTACACCGGACCTTGATGAGACCACATTTAGAATATTGTGTACAGTTCTGGTCACCTCACTATAAGAAGGATGTGGAAGCATTGGAGAGAGTGCAGAGGAGATTTACCAGGATGCTCCCTGGTTTGGAGGGTAGTTCTCACGAGGAAAGGTTGAGAGAGCTGAGGCTTTTCTCTTTAGAGCAGAGGAGGATGAGAGGTGACTTAATAGAGGTTATAAGATGATGAGGGGGAGGGATTGATAGAGTAGACGTGCAGAGACTATTTCCTTGGGTGGATGTAGCTGTTACTGGGCGGGGGGCATAACTATAAGGTTCATGGTGGGAGATATAGGAGGGATGTCCGAGGTAGACTCTTCACTCAGAGAGTGGTTGGGGTGTGGAATAGACTGCCTGCTGTGATAGTGGAGTCGGACACTTTAGGAACTTTCAAGTGGTTATTGGAGAGGCACATGGAGCACTCCAGAATGATAGGGAGAGGGAGAGCTTGATCTTGGGTTCAGACAAAGCTCGGCACAACATTGAGGGCTGGAGGGCCTGTACTGTGCTATTCGATGTTCTAAATATGCCCCAAGACATATTGGCTAGGGGGATTTGGGAAGCTAAATCGCCCCTTCATGTCCCAAAGTGTGTACGAGAGATGGATTGGCCATGCCAAATTCCCCATAGTGTGCTAAGATGTGTAGTTTGGGTGGATTGGCCTTGATAAATTCATCTTAATGTGCCAAGATGTGTAGGAGAGGTACATAGGCCAGGCTAAATTCTCCTTAGTGTCCGAAGATGTCTATGAATGGTGGATTGGCCAGGCTAAATTGCTCTTTAGTGTCCCAAGGTGTGTGTGATAGGTGGATTGCCCAAGCCAAATTGCCCTTTAGCTTCATAAAGAGATGAATTGGCCATGTTACAATTCCCCTTAATGTGCCAAGATATCAAGATATATTGATGACACTAAATTGCCCCTTATTGTTCGCAGATGTGTAAGTTTGATGGATTGACCCTTCAATCAGATCATGGCTGATCTGAAGTGGATCAGTTCCACTTACCCGCTTGCTCCCTATAATCCTTAATTCGCTTAATCGCTTAAACTGCACCTTAATATTCCAAGTTATGTAATTAGGCGGATTGGCCGGGCTAAATTCCCCCGGCTGTCCCAAGGTGTGTAGGTTAGGGTGGATTGGCCATGACTAATTGTCCCTTAGGTCTAAAAATGTGTAGGTTTGGTTAATTGGCCATGCTAAATTCATCTTAGTGTCCAAGATATGTACGAGAAGTAGGTTTGGCCATGCTAAATTGTCCCGTGATGTCACAAGATGTGTACGAGTGGTGGATTGGTCATGTTAAATTTCCTTTAGTGTCCTAAGATGTGTAGGTCGGGTGAATTGGCCGTGGTAAATGCACTTAGGATCCAAAGATGTGTAGTTTCAATTCACTGTGTCCTTTTTGATTCAGTGTCACAGGCCTGGCTGGGTTCACTCTGTCCTTTTTGATTCAGTGTCACAGGCCTGGCTGGGTTCACTGTGTCCTTTTTGATTGTGTCACAGGCCTGGCTGGGTTCACTTTGTGTCTAAATTCATCTTATTGTGCCAAAATGTGTACGAGTGTGTGTGTGTGTGTGTGTGTTTATGTGAGTGCATGTCATTGTGGGTCTGTGAGTGGGTGTGTGTGCGAGTGTGTTTGTGTTCATGTGCGTGTTTTTGACTGACTGTATGTGTGTGTGTGTGAATGAATGTGTATGAGTGAGTGTGTAAGTGATTGTCTGTGAGTGTGTGTGTGGTTGTGTGTGTGAATGTGTGTTAGAGTAATTGTGTGTGTGTGTAAGTGTTTGTGTGTGTGTGAATGTGAGTGACAGTGTGAATAAGAGTGTGAGTGAGTGTATGAGTGCGATTTTGTGAATGTGTGTGTGTGTGCGAGTGAGAGTGTGGGAGTGTGTGTGTATATGTGAGTGAGTGTGTGAGTGTGTGAGAGTGTGGGAGTGCATATATGTGTGTATGTTTGTGTGTATGTGTGAGTGAGTGTGTATGAGTGAGAGTGTGAGCATTTGACACTGAATATATGTATGAGTGATTGTGAGTGTGTGTGTGAGTATGTGAGTGACTATGTGTGTGTGTGAGTGAGAGTATGTGTGTATTTGAGAGTGATTATGTGTATGAGTGAGTGCGCGGGAGTGAGTGATTGTGTGTTTGCAAATGTGTACGGGGGTGTGTTTGCAAGTGTGTACAGGGGTGTGTGTGTACGGGGATGTCTGTGTGTACAGGGGTGTGTGTGTACGGGGGTGTGTGTGTGTAAGTGTGTACGGGGGTGTGTGTGTACGGGGATGTGTGTGTGTACAGGGGTGTGTGTGTACGGGGGTGTGTGTATGTAAGTGTGTACGGGTGTGTGTGAGAGAGTGAGAGAGTGTGCATGTATGTGTCTGGGTTTATGAGAGCACCCTGTAATTTTCCAATGCCCCCTTGTCAATTAGGAGTGTCCCCCCCCACTGTCAATTAGGAGTGATGCCCCAACCCTGTCAATTAGGAGTGTCGCTGTAAATTAGATGGTTAAACCACCTCTTGTACACAATTTGAAGCAATTTAGAATTGCCAATCCACCCAACCTACACATCTTAGCACACTAAGTGGAATTTGGCATGGCCAATCGATCCAATCTACACATCTGGGGACATTAAGGATCAATTTAGCATGGCCCATCCAACCAACCTACAAATCTTGCGACATTAAGAGGCAATTTAGCATTACCAATTCCTCGAACTGATAGACTTGGGACACTCAGGGGTAGCATGGCCACACAACCTACACATCTGAGCACAGTATGTTGAATTTCGCATGGCCAATCGACCTAATCTACACATCATGGGAATTAAGGTGCAATTTAGCCTGGCCTATGCATGTCTTCTTCACATTTTGGCACACTAAAGTGAATTAAGAATGGCAAATCCATCTAAGTGACACATTTTGCGATCCTAAGTGGCAATTTAGCACTGCCAATCCATCTAAGTAAATATCTTGAGACAATTAGGGGCAATTTTGGATTGGCCAATCCACTTAACTTACACACTGTGGGACACTACAGGGCAGATGAGCATGGCCAGTCCAACGTTCGGAAATGTCTTGGGAATCAGATCAGAATATAGCATGACCAATTCAGCTCTCGTAAACATCTTTGGACACTAAGGGACAAATTAGCATTGCAAATACACTTAATATCCATATTTTGGGATGGTAAGGTGCAGTTTAGACTGGACAATCCACCAAATTTACACACTTTGGGACACAAAGGGGCAATTCTGACCTCAGTCCAGACGCCACCCAGAAAAAGATCTGACCTCACTCCCCTCCCCCACCCAGAAAAAGATCTGACCTCACTCCCCTCCCCCACCCAGAAAAAGATCTGACCTCACTCCCCTCCCCCACACAGAGAATGATCTGACCTCACTCCCCTCCCCCACCCAGAGAATGATCTGACCTCACTCCCCTCCCCCACCCAGAGAATGATCTGAACTCCCACCTCACCCCCATCCAGAGAATGATCTGACCTCACTCCCCTCCCCCACCCAGAGAATGATCTGAACTCACTCCCCTCCCCCACCCAGAGAGTGATCTGACCTCACTCCCCGCCTCCTCCACAGAGAATGATCTGACCTCACTCCCCTCCCCCACCCAGAGAATGATCTGACCTCACTCCCTCCCCCACCCAGAGAATGATCTGACCTCACTGCTGTCCCCCACCCAGAGAATGATCTGACCTCACTCCCCTCCCGCACCCAGAGAATTATCTGCATTCAATTCCCTCCACCCACCCAGAGGATGATCTGACCTCACTCCACTCCCCAACCCAGAAAATGATCTGACCTCACTCCCCTCCCACCACGCAGACACTGATCTGACCTCACTCCCCTCCACTACCCAGAGAACAATCTGACCTTACTCCCCTCACCTACCCAGAGAATGATCTGACCTCACTCCCGTCCCCCACCCAGAGAATGATCTGACCTCACTCCCCTCCCCCACCCAGAGAATGATCTGACCTCACTCCCGTCCCCCACCCAGAGAATGATCTGACCTCACTCCCCTCCCCCACCCAGAGAATGATCTGACCTCACTCCCCTCCTCCACCCACAGGATGATCTGACCTCATTCCCCACCCCCACCCAAAGAACGATTTGACCTCACTCCCCTCCCCCACCCAGAGAATGATCTGACCTCACTCCCCTCCCCCACCCATACAATGATCTGACCTCACTCCCCTCCCCCAGGCTAAATTGCCCCATCATGACACAAAAGTGTCTGTTTGATGAATTGGCCTTGCTAAATTCATCTTAGTGTTCCAATATGTGTACAAGAGGTAGGTTGGCCGCGCTAAGTTCCCATGCGTGTCCCAAAACATCTAGACGAGGTGATCTGACCATGCTAAATTGCCCCTTATTGTCCCAAGATGTGTATGAGTGCTGGATTAGCCAGGCTAAATTGCCCCTTAGTGTGCCAATAAGTGTATGTAGGTTAGGCTGTTTGGCTGTGCTAAATTCCCCTTAGTGTGCCAAGATGTGTACGAGAGGTGGGTTGGCCAGGCTGAATTGACCCTTACGGTCCCAAGATGTGTGCGGGTCAGGGGTCAGGGATGATGAGGTGTCAGGGACGCTGAGGGGTTGGGGTCAGCGATAGTGATGGTGAGGGGCATAGATGGTGAGGGGTGAGGGATTCGGGATGGTGAGGGGTAGAGGGTCAAGGTGTTTTGAGGAATAAGGGTCACAGAAGCGTGGTGTGAGGACACAGCAATAGTAAGGGCTCAGGGGTCAGGGATGGTGAGGGGTCAGGGGTCAGGGATGGTGAGGGGTCAGGGATGGTGAGGGGTCAGGGGTCAGGGATGATGAGGTATGAGAGGTCACATGCGGTGAGGGGTCATGGATAGTCAGGTGTGAGGGTCAGAGATGGTGAGGTGTGAGAGGTCTCAGACGGTGAGGGGTCACCGATGGTGAGGTGTGAGGGTCAGAGATGGTGAGGTGTGAGAGGTCTCAGACGGTGAGGGGTCAGGGATGGTGAGGTGTGAGGGTCAGAGATGGTGAGGTGTGAGAGGTCTCAGACGGTGAGGGGTCAGCGATGGTGAGGTGTGAGGAGTCAGTGATGCAGAGGATGAAGTGTCAGAGATGGTGAGGGGTCAGGAACAGTGAGGGTTCAGGGATAGTGAGGGGTGAGACGTCAGGCCTGGTGAAGGGTCAGGGATGTTGAGGGCTGAGGGGGTCAGAGACAGTGAGGGGTGAGGAGTTATGGTTGGTTACAGATGGTGAGGGTAATCGGTCAGTGATGGTGAAGGGTCAGGGGTCAGGGCTGCTTCGGGGGATGGAGAGCAGTGAGGGATCGGGGTTGGTGAGAGGTGAGGGGCAGGGGTGGTTTGGGGTGAGGGGTCGGGAATAGTAAAGAGTCAGGGTTCATGAGAGTGAAGGGCCATGGATTGTGAGGGGTGAGGGGTCAGAGACGGTGAAGGTCAGGGGTCATGGATGGTGAGGGATAATGTGTCAGGTTTGATGAGGGGTGAGGGGTCAGTGAAGGTGACGGGTCAGATAGATGAGGGGTCAGCGATGTTGAGGGGTGAGGAGTCAATGACGGTGAGAGTTGAGGGGTCAGGGATGGTGAGGGGTCAGGGATGGTGAGTTATGTGAGGTCAGGGTTGGTGAGGGGTCAGGGATGGTGAGTTATGTGAGGTCAGGGGTGGTGAG
>JAGIQG010000174.1:45000-63126 GCA_024679065.1 Sphyrna mokarran | reverse complement strand
CCTCCCCTCCACCTCTCCCTCCCTCCATCTCTCCCATCCCTCCACCTCTCCCTCCCTCCCCTCCACCTCTCCCATCCCTCCCCTCCATCTCTCCCTTCCTCCCCTCCACCTCTCCCATCCCTCCACCTCTCCCTCCCTGTGAATGATTCTTAAATGCTGGAAGCGAATTCTTTTGAGTTTAATAATATCCTTTCTACAATGGGGTGACCAGACCCGTGCACAGTCTACTCAGTATCGCGGTGTGTGTGTGTGTGCCGAATATTTCGCAGACAGTAATTCTTATTTAATCCATCGTGTGCTGGTGATCGGTCGATGTCTCGGTTAACACAAAGTTGTCCGCGTGCTAAAGAATCCTCTTTTTCGAGCTCCTTCATATTTGAGTACCTGCGGATTGAAGACTATTGTGGAAATTATGGGAGGAGGTGGGGGGGGATGTTTGGGTCAACATCGCGGAGGGGTTGGAAGGCCAGACAGAGGGGTGACGTAGGGGAAAGAAGACATTGTGACGTACTGCGACAGAGTAATGGCAAAGACTATCGCAGACAAGGTCCTGGATGGATAGAGAGAGAGATAGAAGCAGAGAGCAGTGGAAGGTGGGCTCTACTTACCCACGCTTCGCCTCCCAGCCTTCTCCCCCACCACCAGGGATCCTGCCTCTGGTGCGCTGGGGAGAGAGAGAGAGAGAGAGAGAGAGAGGGCTGAGAGGGGAGGGGGCGGCAGGGGAGGTGAGGGGAGTCTTCACGCGGTTTCCAAACTCTTCGCCCAGATGGATTGGGAAGGAAGGAAGGAAGAGATGGAGGGGAGGGAGGGAGAGGTGGAGGGGAGGGAGGGAGGGAGGGAGGGAGAGGTGGAGGAGAGGAGGGCGAATGGAGGGAGGGAGGAGAGGTGGAGGGGAGGGGGGGAGAGGTGGAGGGAGGGAGGGAGAGTCGAGGGGAGGAGTGAGAGGCGGAGGGGAGGGAGGGAGAGGTGGGAGGGGGGGGGGGAAGGGGGAGGGGAGGGAGGGAGAGGCGGAGGGGAGGCGGGAGGAGAGGTGGAGGGGAGGGGCGAAGTGGAGGGAGGGAGGGAGAGGCGGAGGGGAGGGAGGGAGAGGTGGAGGAGAGGGAGGGAGTGAGAGTGGAGGGAGGGAGAGGTGGAGGGGAGGGAGGGAGCCACTGGTTTGACAGCCAGTGTAGAAAGGGTTAATGTGCTTGGTAGGCGCAGCCCTCCCCCCCACACAACACAATACCAAAACAATCAATCAATTTAACTCTTAAATTAATCTTTGGTGATAGTTCAGTCTTCCCGTTCCTCGCTGTGCGGCCCAGGGGTCAAAGCCTAACCTGTAGGCCTCGCCACGTCAACACTCTTCCGCACTGCTCCACCTTTTGCCAATGCAAACCGGGGTAGGCAGAGGGGGAGGAATCAGTGCCCCCGGGTCTGGCCCAGCGTCTCATTCAATTCAATTTTCTGTCCTGCTGGTCCTCCTCGATGTCCAACTCGGTCACCACACAGAAGCAGATCAGCTGGGTGTACCTCGTAAAGGAGGCTGCAGGAGACAGAGCAAGGCAAAACAGGGTGTTAAAATCACCTGCTCGCTACATCCCAATCCCAATCCCAATCCACTTCCCGTTCGCTCCCGCCATACACAATCCCAATCCCAATTCCCTTCCCGTTCGCTCCTGCCGTAAACAATCCCAATCCCCTTCCCGCTCGCTCCCGCTCTACACAATCCCCAATCTCCTTCCCGTTCGCTCCCGCCGTACACAATCCCAATCCCCTTCCCGCTTGCTCCCGCCGTACACAATCCCCAATCCTCTTCCCGTTCGCTCCCACCGTAAACAATCCCAATCCCCTTCCCGTTCGCTCCCGCTCTACACAATCCCAATCCCCTTCCCGTTCGCTCCCGCCGTACACAATCCCCAATCCTCTTCCCGTTCGCTCCCACCGTAAACAATCCCAATCCCCTTCCCGTTCGCTCCCGCTCTACACAATCCCAATCCCCTTCCCGTTCGCTCCTGCCGTAAACAATCCCAATCCCCTTCCCGTTCGCTCCCGCTGTACACAATCCCAATCCCCTTCCCGTTAATTCCCGTTGTACACAATCCCAATCCCAAACCCTTCCCGTTCACTCCCGCTGTACACAATCCCAATCCCAAACCCTTCCTGTTCACTCCCGTTGTACATAGTCCCAATCATCCCAAACATTTCACAATCCCAAAGCTTCCAAGTCAGTTCCCATTCACTCCAGTTGTACATGGTGTTCCCAGTGCGATACGGAGACCGGGAACTGTACACAGTGTTCCCAGTGCGATACGGAGACCGGGAACTGTACACGTTGCTCCCAGTACGATACGGATACCGGGAACAGTACATGGTGCTCCCGGTGCGATACAGAGACCGGGAACTGTACACGTTGCTCCCGGTACGATACGGATACCGGGAACAGTACATGGTGCTCCCGGTGCGATACAGAGACCGGGAACTGTACACGGTGCTCCCGGTGCGATACGGAGACTGGGAACCGTATGCAGTGCTCCCGGTGCGATACGGAGACCGGGAACCATATACGGTGCTCCCGGTGCGATATGGAGACCGGGAACCGTATACGGTGCTCCCAGTGCGATACAGAGACTGGGAACCGTATACGGTGCTCCCGGTGTGATACGGAGACCGGGAACCGTATACGGTGCTCCCGGTGCGATACGGAGACCGGGAACCGTGTACAGTGCTCCCGGTGCGATACGGAGACCGGGAACCGTGTACAGTGCTCCCGGTGCGATACGGAGACCGGGAACTGTGTACAGTGCTCCCGGTGCGATACGGAGACCAGGAACTGTATACGGTGCTCCCGGTGCGATGCGGAGACCGGGAACTGTATACAGTGTGACGTGGTGCAAATGAAACTTGCTGAATTTCTTACCTAGGAGCGAGCGTAGGAACTGCGGCCTCTTGTGTTCGGGGAGGTACACTCCCAGCAGGTAGAAGGGGACTCCGGACAGCGCGATCCCCACCCCGATGAGGGAGTTAATGGTGTTGCTGTACAGGGGCACTGCCACCAGGAAGATGGTACACAGGCAGAAGATGACGGGGAAGAAGATGCTGAGCTGCGGGGAGAAGCAGGGAGAAAGGAACAGAGAGAGAGGTTAGTGAAGCTCGCACTGACTCACCAGGTCGAACGGCGAAGGGAAGGGGGATTTTCCCAAACTCGCGGCGCTGTTCGGCAATCGACGGCCTCCGAATTGTAACCCAGGCGGAAGGACTCGACGTGCACAGCAAGATCCCACAAACATTTCCCCCCGTCCCTCGAAATTCCATTACGACTGATCGTCGAATTCAATATCTCGATTTCCCCAATCCCCCGCCGATATCCCGCGACTCCTTTTGCCCCCAAAACTATTCCCTCTTGAGATCGCACACACATTTTGGGTTCAGCTTCTTTCCGGGGGAGTGAATTCCACACTTTCCCGGTGAAGAAATTTCTCTGCGCCTCGTTTCGAAAAGGTTTGCCCCTTGTCCTCAAACTGTGACCCCCCCCGAGTTCTGGACTCCCCCCACCATCGGGAATATTCTTTCTGATTCTACCCTGCCTGACCCCGTCCAAATTTTTATAAGTTTCTACCAGATCCCCTGGTAGAAACTTCTAAGCTCCAGTGAATATAATCCGAACCGATTTTGTCTCTCCTCATGTGATAATCCCAGGAATCAGGCCGGTAAACCTTCGCTGAGCTCCCTCTGCAGCAAGGAACATCCTTCCTCGGATAAGGAGGCCAAATTCCACACACAATATTCCAGGTGTAGCCTCACCAACGCCCTGTACAATTGCAAGTTGTACAATAGCGAAAACATCCCTATCCCTGTACACAAAATCTTGTTCCTGGCTTGGGTGGCTGTCTGTGCAGGAGTCTGCACATTCTCCCTATGTCTGCGTGGGTCTCCTCCTGTTTCCCCCCACAGTCCGAAAGACGTGCTGGTTAGGTGCTAAATTCTCCCTCAGTGACCCAAGCAGGAGTGTGGCGATTAGAGCAATTTCACAGTGATTTCTTTGCACTGTTAATATAAGCTGAAAAGAAGGATGCTGCAGTGTAGAGGGACTTGGGGGTCCTTGTGCATGGATCGCGAAAACCCAGTCTGCAGGTGTAGCAAGTGATCAAGAAGGCGAATGGGATGTTGGCCTGGATCGCGAGCGAGATAGAATATAAAAGCGGGGGGGGTCTCGCTGCAACTGTACAGGGCACTGGGGAGGCCGCAGCTGGAGAATTGTGTGCAGTTTTGGTCCCCATATTTGGGGAAGGATATATTGGCCTTGGAGGGAGTGCGGAGAAGGTTCGCCAGGCTGATACTGGAGATGAGGGGGTTAGCTTAAGAGGAGAGATAGGGAGGGGGGTGTAGGGGGGCTGGAGGAGAGTTACAGAGATAGGAAGGGGGGGTGGAGGAGGTTAAGAGATAGGGAGGGGTGTAGGGGATGGAGGAGGTTACAGAGATAGGGAGGGTTGTAGGGGCTGGAGGAGGTTACAGAGATAGGGAGGGGTGTAGGGGCTGGAGGAGGTTACAGAGATAGGGAGGGGTGTAGGGGCTGGAGGAGGGTACAGAGATAGGGAGGGTTGTAGGGGCTGGAGGAGGTTACAGAGATAGGGAGGGGTGTAGGGGCTGGAGGAGGGTACAGAGATAGGGAGGGGGTGTAGGGGATGGAGGAGGTACAGAGATAGGGAGGGGGGTGGAGGGGGGACTGGAGGGGGTTACAGAGATAGGGAGGGGTGCAGGGGGTGGAGGAGGGTTACAGAGATAGGAGGGGGGGTGTAGGGGGCTGGAGGAGGTTACAGAGATAGGGAGGGGGTGTAGGGGGCTGGAGGAGGTTACAGAGATAGGGAGGGGGTGTAGGGGGCTGGAGGAGGTTACAGAGATAGGAGGGGGTTAGGGGGCTGGAGGAGATTACAGAGATAGGGAAGGGGTGTAGGGGGGAGGAGGGTTACAGAGATAGGAGGGGGGTAGGGGATGGAGGGAGGTTACAGAGATAGGAGGGGGTTGTAGGGGGGCTGGAGGAGGTTACAGAGATAGGGAGGGGTGTAGGGGCTGGAGGAGGTTACAGAGATAGGGAGGGGGTGTAGGGGAGCTGGAAGAAGTTACAGAGATAGGGAGAGATGAAGGGGGCCACACTTTTCTCTCCCTTATGGACTATTTATTTCCTGGGAATGTATGGATTGAGGTTGAAGGTTGAAGCGACTTTATCCTGCTGACAGATTCCCAGGAAAGGGAGTGAGTGGGAAAGTTTTTTGGGTTGAGATTCTGCACTGCGGTTCTGTCTCCAATCAGCTGGGGGACGGCAGCAAGCCACTCCAGCAAACCCTGAGTGAGGTGTTTGGAGATCCACCATCTGAGTCCCGGGGCATCTCTGCAGGAGTCCCTCAGCGTCTCAGGTCCCCAGACCGTCCCCGGCTAATTCATCCCAAGGTCAGGAGTGGAGATGTCCGCTGAAGATTGAACACTCTTTGGCACCATTGACCACAGATACTGAAGCAACCCCTGTTCAAATCCAGCAAGATGTGGACAACATACAGGGTCAGGTTCACAAGTGGCGCAGAGGGTTAGCACCGCTGTCCCGCAGCGCCAGGGACCCGGGTTCGATTCCCGGCCCAGCACACAGTGGGTTAGCGCTGCTGTCTTACAGGGACCCAGGTTCGATTCCTCGCTCAGCGCACAGTGGGTTAGCGCTACTGTCTCACAGGGACCCGGGTTCGATTCCCGGCCCAGCACACAGTGGGTTAGCGCCGCTGTCTCACAGGGACCCGGGTTCGATTCCCGGCCCAGCACACAGTGGGTTAGCGCCGCTGTCTCACAGGGACCCGGGTTCGATTCCCGGCTCGGCGCACAGTGGGTTAGCGCTGCTGCCTCACAGGGACCCGGGTTCGATTCCCGGCTCAGCGCACAGTGGGTTAGCGCTGCTGTCTCACAGGGACCCGGGTTCGATTCCCGGCTCAGTGCACAGTGGGTTAGCGCTGCTGTCTCACAGGGACCCGGGTTCAATTCCCGGCTCGGCGCGCAGTGGGTTAGCGCTGCTGTCTCACAGGGACCCGGGTTCGATTCCCGGCTCGGCGCACAGTGGGTTAGCGCTTCTGCCTCACAGGGACCCGGGTTCGATTCCCGGCTCGGCGCACAGTGGGTTAGCGCTGCTGTCTCACAGGGACCCGGGTTCGATTCCCGGCTCAGCGCACAGTGGGTTAGCGCTGCTGTCTCACAGGGACCCGGGTTCGATTCCCGGCTCGGCGCACAGTGGGTTAGCGCTGCTGTCTCGCAAGGACCCGGGTTCGATTCCCGGCTCCAGGTCAGTGGAGTTGGCACATTCTCCCCGTTTCTGCGCGGGCTTCCCTCCGGGGAGCTGCAATTACCTCCCACAATCCAAAAAACGGGCGGGTTAGGTTGACTGGCAGTGGTAAAATTACCCCTTAGTGTCCCGGGGTGTGAGGGGTAAATAAGTGGGATTACGGGGATGGGACCTCGGTGGGATTGCAGTGGGTGCAGACTCAATGGGTTGAATGTCCTCCTGACGCACTACCGGGATTTTATGAGCTGCTCTCCGCAGGATTCCCAACTCTGGAACCCAATGGAAGTTGGGTCTCAGTTCAGTTTCTGATGAATGGTAACCCCCAGGATGTGCGTACACAGAGTGCAGAGAATTCACAGGATTAGCCGCGTGTCAACATACCTTCAGGGGCCGCGAACGATGTGGCTCTTTCCAGCGAAGGTACAACTGTCCTGCGATCGATAACCCCACAAAGAACCAGTAACTGAAGCTGTAGTAATTGATGAGCTGGAATACATCCCCCACACACAGATACACACACGCCATCAGACCCTGAGGACAGGTACAGCACGGGGTTAGATACAGAGGAAAGCTCCCTCTACACTGTCCCCCCCATCAAACACTCCCAGGACAGGTACAGCATGGGGTTAGATACAGAGTAAAGCTCCTTCTACACTGTCCCCCCATCAAATACTCCCAGGACGGGTACAGCACGGGGTTAGATACAGAGTAAAGCTCCATCTACACTGTCCCCCCATCAAACACTCCCAGGACGGGTACAGCACGGGGTTAGATACAGAGTAAAGCTTCCTCTACACTGTCCCTCCCATCAAACACTCCCAGGACAGGTACAGCACGGGGTTAGATACAGAGTAAAGCTCCCTCTACACTGTCCCCCCATCAAACACTCCCAGGACAGGTACAGCACGGGGTTAGATACAGAGTAAAGCTCCCTCTACACTGTCCCCATCAAACACTCCCAGGACAGGTACAGCACGGGGTTAGATACAGAGTAAAGCTCCCTCTACACTGTCCCCCCATCAAACACTCCCAGGACAGGTACAGCACGGGGTTAGATACAGAGTAAAGCTCCCTCTACACTGTCCCCCCATCAAACACTCCCAGGACAGGTACAGCACGGGGTTAGATACAGAGTAAAGCTCCCTCTACACTGACGCGGGAGGAAGTTAGTTGTCCTGGAAAGAGTCTTGTGTTGATGACCCTTTGGGCTGACCTTTGACCTACGCCATCCCCCTGACCTGTGCCCACCGCCCTGTTTGCCCTTACTGTCCCCTCGCGGGAGGGCGAGGGAGAGCGATTGGGAGGGGGTGTCACCCAATCTCTCCCCCCCCCACCCCCCTCCCGACTCTGCCCAATCGCTGGGACGGTTACTCACGTTGAATAGCAGAGAGGGCACTGGGGTGAATCTCTCGATGTGGATCATGCTGAGTGCGTCCGGCAAGTGACCCTCCCGTGACCCGACAAAGAACAGCCTGTGGGGGAGAGAGAGAGAGACACACAGAGAGCTTGGTGGTTGAGGCAGAGATGGAAGACCCACGTGGGAAAGTGTGAGGGGTTACGGCGCTTTCGGAGGGCAGGATTGGAGGCGTGGGCTACTTTCTAGAGGGGAAAATGCTTCAGAAATCGTGAATACAACAGGACTCAGAAGTCCTCGTTCGAGATTCCCTTAAGGATGCAAGTTCAGGCAGGAATGCAAACGCAATGTTCGCGTTCATATCGAGAAGGGGTTCGAATACGAGAGCAGGGATGGACTTCTGAGGCTGGATAAGGCTCTGGGGGGGGCGGTCAGACCCCCATTTGTGAGCGGTTTTGGGTCTCCGTCTCTAAGGAAGGAAGTGCCAGCCTCAGAAAGGCTCCAGAGGGAGGTTCGCAAGAGTGAAGAGCTCGAGGAACGGGTTGAAGACTCTGGGTCTGTACTCGTTGGGAGTTTAGAAGGATGAGGGAGGTGGGGTGGGGGTGGGGGGGGGGGTGATTGAAACTTCCAGGATACTGCGAGGATAGAGTGGACGTGGAGAGGATTTTTCGGGGAAAACTCGAAGCAGAGAGGGAACAACCTCAGGCTGAAGGGACGATCCTTTAAAACAGAGACGGGGAGGGATTTCTTCAGCGGGGAACGTGTGGAAGTAATTTTCATCAATAACTTGGATGAGGAAGTGGAGGGATGGATTAGTAAGTTCGCCGACGATACGAAGGTGTTGTGGATGGTCTGGAGGGATGTCTGAAGTTGCAGCGTGACATAGACAGGATGCAAGACTGGGCGGAGAAGTGGCAGGCGGACTTCGACGCGGATAAATGTGCGGTGGTCCATTTTGGCAGGAATAATGGGATGAAGGAGTACAATATCAAGTATAGGAGTCTTGGCAGTGTTGAGGAGCAGAAGGATCTCGGGGTCCGGGTCCATAGGACTCTTAAATCTGCCCCGCAAGTGGAGGAAGTGGTCAAGAAGGTGTACGGTGTACTGGCCTTCATTAATCGAGGGATTGAGTTCAGGAGTCGGGAAGTAATGCTGCAGCTTTATAAGACCCTTGTCAGACCCCACTTGGAGTGCGCAGTTCTGGTCGCCTCACTATAGGAAGGATGTGGAAGCTATTGAGAGGGTACAGAGGAGATTTACAAGAATGTTGCCTGGATTGGGGGAGGCATGTCTTATGAGGATAGGTTGAGGGAGCTGGGACTCTTCTCCCTGGGAGAGACGAAGGTTGAGAGGCGACCTGATAGAGGTTTATAAAATGTTGAGAGGAATAGATAGGGCGGATTCTCGGAGGCTATTTCCCAGGGCTGAATTGGTCGCTACGAGAGGACACTGGTTTAAGGTGCAGGGAAGCAAATACACAGGGGATGTTAGGAGTAGGTTTATCACTCAGAGGGTGGTGAGTGAATGGAATCGGCTGCCATCGGAGGTGGTAGAGGGTTACAGAAAAGATTTCCCAGGATGTTGCCCTGGGATGGAGGGGCATTAGCTACGAGGAGAGGTCGGAGAAACTCGGTTTGTTCTCACTGAGGGGGAGAGACCCTGATAGAAGTCTACAAGATTATGAGGGACAGAGTGGATAGTCAGAAGCTTTTTCCCCCCCAGAGTCAATTACGCGGGGGGGCCAGCACAGGTTTAAGGGGCGAGGTTTAAAGGAGATATACGAGGCAAGTTTTTTTCCACAGAGGGTGGTGAACTCGCTGCCGGGGGGAAGGGAGTGGAAGCGGAAAGGATAGCGAGTTTTAAGGGACAAATCCGTGAATAGAATGGGAATAGAGGGATACGGTCCCCGGAAGGGTAGGGGGTTTTAGTTCAGTTGGGGGCAGCATGGGGCTTGGAGGGGCCGAAGGGCCTCTTCCTGCGATGGAATTTTCTTTTTTGCTTTGTATCAGCGAAGTTGGGGGTGGGGGGCGGGGGGGGGGGGGTAATGGGCCTGATCTGGATAGATTCCAGAGATGCGGCCTACTCTCAAAGGCCTGAGCAGCACCTCCCCCCCCCCACCCACCCAGCTCTATTCCCCGGCGACGCTCCCTAGTTCTGAGCCGCCAGCGGAGTTTAACGGCGATCCGGGGAGGGTTCCCTCACCTGGAGGCCGCCAGGATCGACGCATTGAGGCCTCCGAAACAGGACAAAGCAACGGCCACCATAATCGTCCAATTAAAAATCCCAAAGACCTGGTCGGCAAACGTCTGCAAAACAATGATAAGAGGCAGAGAGGTCAACAAGACGGAGGGAGCGAGGGAGGGAGGGAGAGAGGGACGGAGGGAGAGAGGGACGGAGGGAGGGGAACACAGGGGAGGAAGGCCCATGACAAATTGTCCCTTAGTGTCCAAAGATGTGTAGGTTAGGGTGGATTGGCCGTGCTAAATTGTCCCTTAGTGTCCAAAGATGTGTAGGTTAGGGTGGATTGGCTCTGCTAAATTGTCCCTTAGTGTCCAAAGATGTGTAGGTTAGGGTGGATTGGCCGTGCTCAGTTATCCCTTAGTGTCCAAAGATGTGTAGGTTAGGGTGGATTGGCCGTGCTAAATTGTCCCTTAGTGTCCAAAGATGTGCAGGTTAGGGGGGATTGACCGTGCTAAATTGCCCCTTAGTGTCCAATGATGTGTAGGTTAGGGTGGATTGGCCGTGCTAAATTGTCCCTTAGTGTCCAAAGATGTGTAGGTTAGGGTGGATTGGCAGTGCTAAATTGTTCCTTAGTGTCAAAGAGTGTAGGTTAGGGTGGATTGGCCTTGATAATTGTCCCTTAGTGTCCAAAGATGTGTCTACGGAGGCAATTTAGCATGGCCAATCCACCCTAACTCTACAATCTTTGGACACTAAGGGACAATTTGGCACGGCCAATCCACCCTAACCTACACATCTTTGGACACTAAGGGACAATTTAGCACGGCCAATCCACCCTAACCTACACATCTTTGGACACTAAGGGACAATTTAGCACGGCCAATCCACCCTAACCTACACATCTTTGGACACTAAGGGACAATTTAGCACGGCCAATCCACCCTAACCTGCACATCTTTGGACACTAAGGGGACAATTTAGCACGGCCAATCCACCCTAACCTACACATCTTTGGACACTAAGGGACAATTTAGCACGGCCAAATCCACCCTAACCTTCACATCTTTGGACACTAAGGACAATTTAGCACGGCCAATCCACCCTAACCTACACATCTTTGGACAGTAAGGGATAATTTAGCACAGCCAATCCACCCTAACCCCACATGTTTGGACTTTGGGGAGGAAACCAGAGCACTCGGAGGAATCCCACGCAGACTCGGGTGAGAACGTTGCAGACTCTCGCAAAGACAGGACCCAAACCGGGAATGGAACCAGTGTCCTGGAGAAGAGAGGATGAGCTTTGAGGGAGCGATTGATTAAACTGGGATTCTTCTCCCTGGGAAGAGGGTGGGACTGATAGAAGATTGTAATTTGAGCGGGGTATGGTCTAGAGCGAAGAGTGGGAGCTTTTTCCCAGGGCAGGAATGGCAATTGGACATGGGGTACAAGTTCAGGGGAAGGGGGGGGAAGGTTCAATTGTATGGGGGGACGTTTTTTTTTTTACAAGAGGGTAATGGACTGCCAGATGGGGAGGGGGTTGAGACATAAGACCATGAGACAGAAGAGAGGAATGAGAACACTCAGCCCATCGTGTTTGCTCCCCCATTCAATCTGGCTGATATTCTCTTCTCCACATTCTCCTGCCTTTTCCCCCGATCCCTATTAATCAGGAACTCTCTATCTCGTCTTAGAGACACTCAGGAACCGGCCTCCTCGCAGCAAAGAGTTCCACACATTCCCACTGAGGAAATCCATCCCCGTTCTGTTTTAAAGGATCGTCCTTTAGCCTGATTTGTGCCCTCTGTGTTCGAGTTTTTCGAAACATCCTCTCCACGTCCATCTATCCTCGCAGTATTCTGGAAGTTTAATCCCCCCACATCCCCCATCCTTCTAAAATCCCAACGAGGACAGACCAGAATTCCTCAACCCGATTCCTCAAGCTCTCATTCGGGGATCGTTCTTGCGAACCTCCCTCTGGACCCTTCCGAGGCGGCACTCCTGTCCTTAGATACGGGGACCCAAAAACGCTCCCAAATGGGTGTCTGAACCCCAGAGCCTTCTCCAGCCCAGAAGTCCATCCCTGCTTTGATTCTAAACCCTCTCGATATGAACGCTAACATTGTGTTGACTTCTCACGACTTGCACGTTATCCTTCAGGGAATCTCGAACGAGGATTCCCGATTGGAAATGTTGAAAATTTACCTGGATAGACACAGGCCAGACGTGGAATAGGCAGTTGTTGGTTATTGGGACAATGTGATTGGTGCGGGTTGTGGGCCGGAGGCCTATTTCTGTCTTCAATTTGTTCTACTCTCTCGGACAGTCTGGGGGTGGAGCGGGGACGAGGGAGCGGGTGGGGCAAAAGGTCATGGAGCTGGAAGAGACTCACCACAGCTACGGCATCACTGCCAAAATCTCATGGAAGCCAGCACGGTGTAGTAGGCAACATTGGTCAAGATATAAATGGTGGTGACAATTTGCATCGAGATTCCAATGGCCAGTAGATACAGAGTAAAGCCCCTTCTACA
The DNA here is from genome assembly GCA_024679065.1 of Sphyrna mokarran. Lineage (NCBI taxonomy): Eukaryota > Metazoa > Chordata > Chondrichthyes > Carcharhiniformes > Carcharhinidae > Sphyrna > Sphyrna mokarran. The sequence continues at coordinate 50,763 of JAGIQG010000174.1, read as the reverse complement.
CTGTCCCCCATCAAACACTCCCACAGGTACGCACAGAGATCTACATCCCCCATCAAACACTCCCAGGACAGGTACAGCACGGGGTTAGATACAGAGGAAAGCTCCCTCTACACTGTCCCCCATCAAACACTCCCAGGACAGGTACAGCATGGGGTTAGATACAGAGTAAAGCTCCTTCTACACTGTATCAAATACTCCCAGGACGGGTAAGCCCAGAGTAAGCTCCATCTACACTGTCCCCCCATAAGCTCTCCCAGACTACAGCATAGACAGGTAAAGCTCCTCTAAGTCCCCATCAAACACTCCCAGACAGGTTTAGATACGAGTAAAGCTCCTCTACACTGTCCCCCCATCAAACCTCCCAGGACAGGTACAGCACGGGTTAGATACAGAGTAAAGCTCCTCTACACTCCCCCATCAAACACTCCCAGGACAGGTACAGCACGGGGTTAGATACAGAGTAAGCTCCTCTACACTGTCCCCCCATCAGACACTCCAGGACAGGTACAGCACGGGGTTAGATACAGAGTAAAGCTCCTTCTACACTGTCCCCCATCAAATACTCCCAGGACGGGTACAGCACGGGGTTAGATACAGAGTAAAGCTCCATCTACACTGTCCCCCCATCAAACACTCCCAGGACGGGTACAGCACGGGGTTAGATACAGAGTAAAGCTTCCTCTACACTGTCCCTCCCATCAAACACTCCCAGGACAGGTACAGCACGGGGTTAGATACAGAGTAAAGCTCCCTCTACACTGTCCCCCATCAAACACTCTCAGGACGGGTACAGCACGGGGTTAGATACAGAGTAAAGCTCCCTCTACACTGTCCCCCCATCAAACACTCCCAGGACAGGTACAGCACGGGGTTAGATACAGAGTAAAGCTCCCTCTACACTGTCCCCATCAAACACCCTCAGGACAGGTACAGCACAGGGTTAGATACAGAGTAAAGCTCCCTCTACACTGTCCCACATCAAACACTCCCAGGACAGGTACAGCACGGGGTTAGATACAGAGTAAAGCTCCCTCTACACTGTCCCCCCATCAAACACTCCCAGGACAGGTACAGCACGGGGTTAGATACAGAGTAAAGCTCCCTCTACACTGTCCCCCATCAAACACTCCCAGGACAGGTACAGCACAGGGTTAGATACAGAGTAAAGCTCCCTCTACACTGTCCCCCCATCAAACACTCCCAGGACAGGTACAGCACGGGGTTAGATACAGAGTAAAGCTCCCTCTACACTGTCCCCCCATCAAACACTCCCAGGACAGGTACAGCACGGGGTTAGATACAGAGTAAAGCTCCCTCTACACTGTCCCCCCATCAAACACTCCCAGGACAGGTACAGCACGGGGTTAGATACAGAGTAAAGCTCCCTCTACACTGACGCGGGAGGAAGTTAGTTGTCCTGGAAAGAGTCTTGTGTTGATGACCCTTTGGGCTGACCTTTGACCTACGCCATCCCCCTGACCTGTGCCCACCGCCCTGTTTGCCCTTACTGTCCCCTCGCGGGAGGGCGAGGGAGAGCGATTGGGAGGGGGTGTCACCCAATCTCTCCCCCCCCCACCCCCCTCCCGACTCTGCCCAATCGCTGGGACGGTTACTCACGTTGAATAGCAGAGAGGGCACTGGGGTGAATCTCTCGATGTGGATCATGCTGAGTGCGTCCGGCAAGTGACCCTCCCGTGACCCGACAAAGAACAGCCTGTGGGGGAGAGAGAGAGAGACACACAGAGAGCTTGGTGGTTGAGGCAGAGATGGAAGACCCACGTGGGAAAGTGTGAGGGGTTACGGCGCTTTCGGAGGGCAGGATTGGAGGCGTGGGCTACTTTCTAGAGGGGAAAATGCTTCAGAAATCGTGAATACAACAGGACTCAGAAGTCCTCGTTCGAGATTCCCTTAAGGATGCAAGTTCAGGCAGGAATGCAAACGCAATGTTCGCGTTCATATCGAGAAGGGGTTCGAATACGAGAGCAGGGATGGACTTCTGAGGCTGGATAAGGCTCTGGGGGGGGCGGTCAGACCCCCATTTGTGAGCGGTTTTGGGTCTCCGTCTCTAAGGAAGGAAGTGCCAGCCTCAGAAAGGCTCCAGAGGGAGGTTCGCAAGAGTGAAGAGCTCGAGGAACGGGTTGAAGACTCTGGGTCTGTACTCGTTGGGAGTTTAGAAGGATGAGGGAGGTGGGGGGGGGGGTGGGGGGGGGGGTGATTGAAACTTCCAGGATACTGCGAGGATAGAGTGGACGTGGAGAGGATTTTTCGGGGAAAACTCGAAGCAGAGAGGGAACAACCTCAGGCTGAAGGGACGATCCTTTAAAACAGAGACGGGGAGGGATTTCTTCAGCGGGGAACGTGTGGAAGTAATTTTCATCAATAACTTGGATGAGGAAGTGGAGGGATGGATTAGTAAGTTCGCCGACGATACGAAGGTGTTGTGGATGGTCTGGAGGGATGTCTGAAGTTGCAGCGTGACATAGACAGGATGCAAGACTGGGCGGAGAAGTGGCAGGCGGACTTCGACGCGGATAAATGTGCGGTGGTCCATTTTGGCAGGAATAATGGGATGAAGGAGTACAATATCAAGTATAGGAGTCTTGGCAGTGTTGAGGAGCAGAAGGATCTCGGGGTCCGGGTCCATAGGACTCTTAAATCTGCCCCGCAAGTGGAGGAAGTGGTCAAGAAGGTGTACGGTGTACTGGCCTTCATTAATCGAGGGATTGAGTTCAGGAGTCGGGAAGTAATGCTGCAGCTTTATAAGACCCTTGTCAGACCCCACTTGGAGTGCGCAGTTCTGGTCGCCTCACTATAGGAAGGATGTGGAAGCTATTGAGAGGGTACAGAGGAGATTTACAAGAATGTTGCCTGGATTGGGGGAGGCATGTCTTATGAGGATAGGTTGAGGGAGCTGGGACTCTTCTCCCTGGGAGAGACGAAGGTTGAGAGGCGACCTGATAGAGGTTTATAAAATGTTGAGAGGAATAGATAGGGCGGATTCTCGGAGGCTATTTCCCAGGGCTGAATTGGTCGCTACGAGAGGACACTGGTTTAAGGTGCAGGGAAGCAAATACACAGGGGATGTTAGGAGTAGGTTTATCACTCAGAGGGTGGTGAGTGAATGGAATCGGCTGCCATCGGAGGTGGTAGAGGGTTACAGAAAAGATTTCCCAGGATGTTGCCCTGGGATGGAGGGGCATTAGCTACGAGGAGAGGTCGGAGAAACTCGGTTTGTTCTCACTGAGGGGGAGAGACCCTGATAGAAGTCTACAAGATTATGAGGGACAGAGTGGATAGTCAGAAGCTTTTTCCCCCCCAGAGTCAATTACGCGGGGGGGCCAGCACAGGTTTAAGGGGCGAGGTTTAAAGGAGATATACGAGGCAAGTTTTTTTCCACAGAGGGTGGTGAACTCGCTGCCGGGGGGAAGGGAGTGGAAGCGGAAAGGATAGCGAGTTTTAAGGGACAAATCCGTGAATAGAATGGGAATAGAGGGATACGGTCCCCGGAAGGGTAGGGGGTTTTAGTTCAGTTGGGGGCAGCATGGGGCTTGGAGGGGCCGAAGGGCCTCTTCCTGCGATGGAATTTTCTTTTTTGCTTTGTATCAGCGAAGTTGGGGGTGGGGGGCGGGGGGGGGGGGGGGTAATGGGCCTGATCTGGATAGATTTCCAGAGATGCGGCCTACTCTCAAAGGCCTGAGCAGCACCTCCCCCCCCCCACCCACCCAGCTCTATTCCCCGGCGACGCTCCCTAGTTCTGAGCCGCCAGCGGAGTTTAACGGCGATCCGGGGAGGGTTCCCTCACCTGGAGGCCGCCAGGATCGACGCATTGAGGCCTCCGAAACAGGACAAAGCAACGGCCACCATAATCGTCCAATTAAAAATCCCAAAGACCTGGTCGGCAAACGTCTGCAAAACAATGATAAGAGGCAGAGAGGTCAACAAGACGGAGGGAGCGAGGGAGGGAGGGAGAGAGGGACGGAGGGAGAGAGGGACGGAGGGAGGGGAACACAGGGGAGGAAGGCCCATGACAAATTGTCCCTTAGTGTCCAAAGATGTGTAGGTTAGGGTGGATTGGCCGTGCTAAATTGTCCCTTAGTGTCCAAAGATGTGTAGGTTAGGGTGGATTGGCTCTGCTAAATTGTCCCTTAGTGTCCAAAGATGTGTAGGTTAGGGTGGATTGGCCGTGCTCAGTTATCCCTTAGTGTCCAAAGATGTGTAGGTTAGGGTGGATTGGCCGTGCTAAATTGTCCCTTAGTGTCCAAAGATGTGCAGGTTAGGGGGGATTGACCGTGCTAAATTGCCCCTTAGTGTCCAATGATGTGTAGGTTAGGGTGGATTGGCCGTGCTAAATTGTCCCTTAGTGTCCAAAGATGTGTAGGTTAGGGTGGATTGGCCGTGCTAAATTGTTCCTTAGTGTCCAAAGATGTGTAGGTTAGGTGGATTGGCCATGCTAAAGTTCCTTAGTGTCCAAAGATGTGTACGAGCAATTTAGCATGGCCAATCCACCCTAACCTACACATCTTGGACACTAAGGACAATTTAGCACGGCCAATCCACCCTAACCTACACATCTTTGGACACTAAGGGACAATTAAGCACGGCCAATCCACCCTAACCTACACATCTTTGGACACTAAGGGACAATTTAGCACGGCCAATCCACCTAACCTACACATCTTTGGACACTAAGGGACAATTTAGCATGGCCAATCCACCCTAACCTACACATCTTTGGACACTAAGGGACAATTTAGCATGGCCAATCCACCCTAACCTACACATCTTTGGAACTAAGGGACAATTTAGCACGGCCAATCCACCCTAACCTACACATCTTTGGACACTAAGGGACAATTTAGCATGGCCAATCCACCCTAACCTACACATCTTTGGACAGTAAGGAATAATTTAGCACAGCCAATCCACCCTAACCCACACATGTTTGGACTTTGGGAGGAAACCAGAGCACTCGGAGGAATCCCACGCAGACTCGGGGAGAACGTGCAGACTCCGCAAAGACAGGGACCCAAACCGGGAATGGAACCAGTGTCCCTGGAGCAGAGAGGATGAGCTTTGAGGAGCGATTGATTAAACTGGGATTCTTCTCCCTGGGAAGAGGGTGGACCTGATAGAAGATTGTAACATTCTGAGCGGGGTATGGCTAGAGCGAAGAGTTGGGAGCTTTTTCCCAGGGCAGGAATGGCAATGACATGGGGGTACAAGTTCAGGGGAAGCGGGGGGAAGGTTCAATGTATGGGGGGACGTTTTTTTACACAGAGGGTAATGGACTGCCAGATGGGGAGGGGGTTGAGACCATAAGACCATGAGACAGAAGAGCAGAACGAGGCCACTCGGCCCATCTGCTCCCCCATTCAATCCTGGCTGATAATTCTCTCCTCCCCATTCTCCTGCCTTTTCCCCCGATCCCCTTATTAATCAGGAACCTCTCTATCTCTGTCTTAAAGACACTCAGTGACCCGGCCTCCTCTGCGGCAAAGAGTTCCACACATTCCCCGCTGAAGAAATCCCTCCCCGTCTCTGTTTTAAAGGATCGTCCCTTTAGCCTGAGGTTGTGCCCTCTCTGGTTCGAGTTTTTCCCGAAACATCCTCTCCACGTCCACTCTATCCTCGCAGTATCCTGGAAGTTTCAATCCCCCCCACCTCCCCCATCCTTCTAAACTCCCAACGAGTACAGACCCAGAATCCTCAACCCGTTCCTCAAGCTCTTCATTCCGGGGATCGTTCTTGCGAACCTCCCTCTGG
>JAGIQG010000174.1:30000-35000 GCA_024679065.1 Sphyrna mokarran | reverse complement strand
AGAGAGCCAGAGAGAGAGAGAGACAGAGAGAGAGAGAGAGAAGTGAGAGGAAGAGAGAGAGAAAGATAGAGATAGAGAGAGACAGAGAGAGAGAGACAGACAGACAGAGACAGAGACAAAGACAGAGAGAGAGACAGAGAGAGAGACAGAGAGAGAGACAGAGACAGACAGAGAGAGAGAGACAGGGAGAGAGAGTCAGAGAGACAGAGAGAGAGACAGAGGGACAGAGAGAGAGAAGAGAGAGAGACAGAGAGAAAGAGTGAGACAGAGAGAGAGAAAAAAACAGAGAGACAGAGAGAGAGAGACAGAGAGAGAGAGAGAGACAGAGAGAGAGAGAGAGAGAGAGAGAGAGAGAGAGAGAGAGAGAGAGAGAACAGAAGAGAGAGAGAGAGACAGAGGAGAGAGAAAGAGAGAGAGAGAGACAGAGAGAGAGACAGAGAGAGAGAGAGAGACAGACAGACAGAGAGAGAGAGAGAAAAAAACAGAGAGACAGAGAGAGAGAAACAGAGAGAGAGAGAGAGAGAGAGACAGAGATAGAGACAGAGAGAGAGACAGACAGACAGACAGACAGACAGAGAGGAGAGAGAGAGAGGGACAGAGAGAGAGAGACAGAGAAGAAACAGACAGAGAGAGAGAGACAGAGATAGAGACAGAGAGAGAGAGAGAAAGAGACAGACAGAGAGAGAGGGAGAGAGAGAGAGAGAGGGACAGAGAGAGAGAGACAGAGAAACAGACGAGAGAGAGAGACAGAGATAGAGACAGAGAGAGAGAGAGAAAACAGACAGAGAGAGAGAGAGAGGACAGAGAGAGAGAGAGGGGACAGAGAGAGAGAGACAGAGAGAGAGAGAGAAACAGACAGAGAGAGAGAGAGGGACAGAGAGAGAGGGACAGAGAGAGAGAGACAGAGAGAGAGAGAGAAACAGACAGACAGAGAGAGAGGGACAGAGAGAGAGAGAGGGACAGAGAGAGACAGAGAAACAGACAGACAGAGAGAGAGGGAGAGAGAGAGAGATAGCTTATATATCAAGAGGGAGTGAGCAAGAGAGATAGAGCAGGGGAGAGGCAGAAAGAGCAAGAGAGGGAGAGAGAGGGAAAACGAGAGAACAAAAGAGTTACGGTGAGGTAGTGAGAGAGAGAGAGAGAGAGAGAGAGTGAGATCCCGCGAGAGAAAGTATAAGAGAGAACAAGAGAGTAAGAGAGTGTGAGAAAGAGAAAGGAAAAGAACAAAAACGAGATAGTGAGAGAGAGAGTGAATGTGATAGAGTAAGAGAGAGAAAGAGAGAGCAAGAACACAAGAAGAGAGAGGGTGAGAGAGAGAGAGTGAGAGAGAGAGATAGCGGCATTCCCGAGGCATTGGGAGACAAAAACAAAGGTTTCCGGAGAAAAACATTGAAAAATTGTTTTGCAAGGAAGATTTCCTGAGGTTGGGGGTCCCTACTACCCACACAGCAGCTTCACACAGTCAGGTGGCCTGTGTTTGACCAGCACCATTGCAATGGGCCGAAAGGCCTTTTTATGTAGGCCTCTCCGACTCTCAGTTGGATAAAGAAGGCAAATTTCCTTCCCTGAAGGGAAATAACACAAATGGGTGGAATTTCTAACAACAACTTTGCAGGGAGTTTCTTTACAAGAGGGGTTATTGAGTTTAAAAATTGGCAAGTCATGTTGAAGCTTTATAGAACATTAGTGAGGCCGCACTTGGAACATAGTGTTCAATTCTGGGTGGCCCCACACTACCAGAAGGATGTGGAGGCTTTGGAGAGGGTTACAGAAAAGATTTCCCAGGATTTTTGCCCTGGTATAGAGGGCATTAACTATGAGGAGAGGTTGGAGAAACTCGGATTGGTCTCACTGGAGGTTGAGGGGGAGACCCTGATAGAAGCCTACAAGATTATGAGGGCTAAGATTATGTGACACAGTGGGTTAGTGCTGCTGTCTCACAGGGACCCGGGTTCCATTCCCAGCTCAGCGCACAGTGGGTTAGCGCCGCTGTCTCACAGGGACCCGGGTTCGATTCCCGGCTCTGCGCACAGTGGGTTAGCGCTGCTGTCACACAGGGACCCGGGTTCGATTCCCGGCTCGGCGCACAGTGGGTTAGCCCTGCTGTCTCACAGGGACCCGGGTTCGATTCCCGGCTCGGCGCACAGTGGGTTAGCGCTGCTGTCTCGCAGGGACCCGGGTTCGATTCCCGGCTCAGCGCACAGTGGGTTAGTGCTGCTGCCTCACAGGGACCCGGGTTCGATTCCCGGCCGGCGCACAGTGGGTTAGCGCTGCGTCTCACAGGGACCCGGGTCGATTCCCGGCTCAGCGCAAGGGGTTAGGCGCTGTCTCACAGGACCCGGGTTCGATTCCCGGCTCGGCGCACAGTGGGTTAGCGCCGCTGTCTCACAGGGACCCGGGTTCGATTCCCGGCTCAGCGCACAGTGGGTTAGCGCTGCTGCCTCACAGGGACCCGGGTTCGATTCCCGGCTCGGCGCACAGTGGGTTAGCGCTGCTGTCTCACAGGGACCCGGGTTCGATTCCCGGCTCGGCGCACAGTGGGTTAGCGCTGCTGCCTCACAGGGACCCGGGTTCGATTCCCGGCTCTGCGCACAGTGGGTTAGCGCTGCTGTCACACAGGGACCCGGGTTCGATTCCCGGCTCGGCGCACAGTGGGTTAGCCCTGCTGTCTCACAGGGACCCGGGTTTGATTCCCAGCTCGGCGCACAGTGGGTTAGTGCTGCTGTCTCGCAGGGACCCGGGTTCGATTCCCGGCTCAGCGCACAGTGGGTTAGCGCTGCTGCCTCACAGGGACCCGGGTTCGATTCCCGGCTCTGCGCACAGTGGGTTAGCGCTGCTGTCACACAGGGACCCGGGTTCGATTCCCGGCTCGGCGCACAGTGGGTTAGCCCTGCTGTCTCACAGGGACCCGGGTTCGATTCCCAGCTCGGCGCACAGTGGGTTAGTGCTGCTGTCTCGCAGGGACCCGGGTTCGATTCCCGGCTCAGCGCACAGTGGGTTAGTGCTGCTGCCTCACAGGGACCCGGGTTCGATTCCCGGCTCGGCGACACAGTGGGTTAGCGCTGCTGCCTCACAGGGACCCGAGTTCGATTCCCGGCTTGGGTCACTGTCTGTGCGGAGTTTGCAGATTCTCCCCGTGTCCGCGTGGGTTTCATCCGGGTGCTCCGGTTTCCTCCCACTGTCCGAAAGGTGTACAGGTTAGGTGCATTGACCCGAACAGGTGCCGGAGTGTGGCGACAAGGGGAATTTTGCAGTAACTTCATTGCAGTGTTAACGTAAGCTTTACTTGTGACTAATGAATGGACTTTTTAACAACTTTTAAATGGACAGAGTGGATAGTCAGAAGCTTTGCCCCCGGGGTGGAAGAGTCAATTACGCGGGGGGGCCGGCACAGGTTTAAGGTGCGAAGGGGCAAGGTTTAAAGGAGATGCAGATTTTTACACAGAGGGTGGTGGGTGCCTGGAACTCGCTGCCGAGGGGGGAGGGAGTGGAAGCGGATATGATAGTGAGTTTTAAGGGACAAATCCATGAATGGGACTTTTTCACCCAGGGGGTGGTGAGTGTCTGGAACGAGCTGCCAGAGGCAGTGGTAGAGCAAATTTTGTCTTTGTAAAAGGTGTTGACAGTTCCATGGCTAATAAAGAGGATATAGGCCAATTGGGATGAGGTTAGGGGACATGAGAAGGGCCCAGCATGGACGTGTCGGGCCGAAGGGCCTGTTTCCATGCTGGTGAGATAGGCTGAGGGAGCTCGGCCTCTTCTCCCTGGAGAGATGAAGGTTGAGAGGCGACCCTGATAGAGGTTTATGAGAGGTATAGATAGGGTGGGTTCTCGGGGGCTATTGCCCAGGGCTGAAATGGTCTCTACGAGAGGACACGGATGCTGGGGAGCAAGAGATGTCAGGGGTATGTTTTTCACTCAGAGGGTAATGGAATCGCTGGTGCTGGAATTGACATCGCTTCTAAGAGACTTTGGGATGAGTACGTGGGATTGAATGGGATTGGGAGTTACAGATAGTTCAATGGCTTAGTGGGTGTGCTAAATTGTCCCTTAGTGTCCAAAGATGTGTAAGTTAGGGTGGATTGGCCATGCTAAATTGCCCCTTAGTGTCCAAAGATGTGCAGGTTAGGGTGGATTGGCCGTGCTAAATTGTCCCTTAGTGTCCAAAGATGTGCAGGTTAGGGTGGATTGGCCGTGCTAAATTGTCCCTTAGTGTCCAAAGATGTGTAGGTTAGGGTGGATTGGCCGTGCTAAATTGCCCCTTAGTGTCCAAAGATGTGCAGGTTAGGGTGGATTGGCCGTGCTAAATTGTCTCTTAGTGTCCCAAAGATGTGCGGGTTAGGGTGGATTGGCCGTGCTAAATTGTCCCTTAGTGTCCCAAAGATGTGCAGGTTAGGGTGGAACGTGTGCTCGATACTCACAGATACAAGCCGCGGCGATGAGGCGGGTGGCCAGGTAGGGCTGTTGGCAGGTGGGGAAGATGGGTTGAACCATGTAGTTGGCAAAGGTGATGGCAATGACAGCCTGGCTGGTGGGCTCGATGATGAGCAGCGAGGTCCAGAGCCGCACGAACGCCAGAAAGCCGCCGAAGGCCTCCAGGATGTAGGCGTAGCTGGCGCCCGACTTGGTGATGGTGGTGCCCAGCTCGGCGTAGCAGAGGGCGCCGAAGATGGAGAAGAGGCCGCCCACCGCCCAGACCACCAGCGAGAGCCCGTAGGAGGCGCTGTACATCAGCACCCCCTTGGGCGAGACGAAGATGCCCGAGCCGATCATGTTGCCCACGATGAGGCAGACCCCGTTGAGCAGGGAGATCTCCTTCTTCAGCTGCATGGTCTCCGCCGGGGCCGGGGGCTGGCCGGCGGGCTCCGGGGGCGTCCCCTGCCGGGGCACGGCGTCATACTTGGCGCAGATATCGGTCATGGTTGCCTCCTCGGGGGGCCTCTCCGCATAGCCAACTGGGTCGGGAGGAGAGAGAGGGGCGCTGTCGCTTGGATCTCAAT
>JAGIQG010000174.1:17500-25000 GCA_024679065.1 Sphyrna mokarran | reverse complement strand
TCCAAAGATGTGTAGGTTAGGGTGGATTGGCCGTGCTAAATTGTCCCTTAGTGTCCAAAGATGTGTAGGTTAGGGTGGATTGGCCATGCTAAATTGTCCCTTAGTGTCCAAAGATGTGTAGGTTAGGGTGGATTGGCCGTGCTAAATTGTCCCTTAGTGTCCAAAGATGTGTAGGTTAGGGTGGATTGGCCGTGCTAAATTGCCCCTTAGTGTCCAAAGATGTGTAGGTTAGGGTGGATTGGCCGTGCTAAATTGTCCCTTAGTGTCCAAAGATGTGTAGGTTAAGGTGGATTGGCCGTGCTAAATTGTCCCTTAGTGTCCAAAGATGTGCAGGTTAGGGTGGATTGGCCGTGCTAAATTGTCCCTTAGTGTCCAAAGATGTGTAGGTTAGGGTGGATTGGCCGTGCTAAATTGTCCCTTAGTGTCCAAAGATGGAGGTGGCCGTTTGGCCCATCCAGCCTGCCCCACCGTTCAAGGCCGACTCAATATGCCGATCCCCTGAAGGTGTAGGTAAAATTTCAGAATTCTCCGCCGACTCTCTTGCCTCTGGTTGAATCATAAAGAGGTTTCGCTTGCTGGAGAGAGTTGTGTAGCGTGAATTCACGTTGATGTGTTATCAGCGAGGGGGGAGCTCGGGTTAGGAGTCAACGTTGGCGGAGGTGGGGGTTGGCCAGCGACCTTTGACCCTCGTTCAGGGTCACGGCCGAGGTAGCTCACTCTCGACCCTTCTCTCCGTGTGCAAGAGTGGGGAGGGGGTGGGGGGGGGGGGGGGGGGGGGGGGGGGGAGACGGAGAAGGGAGATCGAGCCGGGCACTGCGCCAGGCATTTGCTCCGACCCCAGAAGTCCCGGAGAAGATTACCTGTTTTCCTCTCTCCCTCCTCGCTGTGCCGTCAGCGAGAGATTGTGGCTTTGCTGACGCAGCCGTTTTCAGTAGAAAAAGATTTGGAAGTCAGCAGAACGGGGCCATAAAGGATGTGTACAAATTCCACAGGCGCCATTCCCTCCGACTTTATCAGCCTGCTCGGAATCACGGCGGGGGGAGGGGGGGAGCGGCCTTCCCAAATATTGGAACAGCTCCCGAACATAAAACTTCACAATCAGTGCAAATCCCTGTATCAGCAACAAGTCCACACCTTCCTGCTACACTGCTGTATTCCCATATCCTTCACTCTCTGTATCCCACACTCCCTGTATTCCCATATCCCTCACTCTCTGTATCCCCATATCCTACACTCTCTGTATTCCCATATCCCTCACTATCCACATGCCGGTACCCTCCACTCCCTGTATTCCTATATCCCTCACTATCCATATCCCCGTATCCCTAACTGCCCGTATCCCCATATCCCACACTCCCTGTATTCCCATAACCCTCACTGTCCATATTCCTGTATCCCTAACTGTCCATATCCCCGTATTCCACAATCTCTTATTTCCATATCCCTCACTGTCCATATTCCCGTTTCTCACACTCCCTGTATTCCCATGTCCCTCACTATCTATATCCCCATATCCCACACTTCATATATTCCCATATTCCTCACTATCCATATCCCCGTATCCCACACTCCATGTATTCCCATATCCCTCACTGTCTACATCCCCATATCCCTCACTCACCGTATCCCCATATCCCTCACTCCCCATCCCCATATCCCTCACTCCCCTGACCCATATCCCTCACTCCCATCCTCATATCCCCACACTCCACGATCCCCATATCCTTCACTCACCGTATCCCCATATCCCTCACTCCCCATCCCCATATCCCTCACTCCCCTGACCCATATCCCTCACTTCCCCATCCTCATATCCCACACTCCACGATCCCCATATCCTTCACTCCCGTATCCCCATATCCCTCACTCCCCTGACCCATATCCCTCACTCCCCATCCTCATATCCCACACTCCACGATCCCCATATCCTTCAATCCCGTATCCCCACATCCCTCACTCCCTGTATCCATGAATCCCACACTGCCACCCTCTCCCCATATCCCTCACTCCCATCATTTCCATATATCCCTCACTTCCACCGTCTCCCCATATCCCTCACTCCCATAATCCCATATCCCTCATTCCCCTATCCTCATATTCCACACTCCTCTATCCCCATATCCTTCAAGCACCAGGGACCCGGGTTCGATTCCCAGCTCAGCGCATGGTCAGTTAGCGCTGCTGTCTCACGGGGACCCGGGTTCGATTCCCGGTTCAGCGCACAGTGGGTTAACGCTGCTGTCTCACAGGGACCTGGGTTCGATTCCCGGTTCAGCGCACAGTGGGTTAGCACTGCTGCCTCACAAGGACCCGGGTTCAATTCCCGGCTCAGCGCACAGTGGGTTAGCGCTACCGCCTCACAGGGACCCGGGTTCGATTCCCAGCTCGGCGTACAGTGGGTTAGCGCTGCTGTCTCACAGGGACCCGGGTTCGATTCCCGGCTCGGCGTACAGTGGGTTAGCGCTGCTGTTTCACAGGGACCCGGGTTCGATTCCCGGCTCAGAGCACAGTGGGTTAGCGCTGCTGTCTCACAGGGACCCGGGTTCGATTCCCGGCTCAGCGCACAGTGGGTTAGCGCCGCTGTCTCACAGGGACCTGGGTTCGATTCCCAGCTAGGCGCACAGTGGGTTAGCGCTGCTGTCTCACAGGGACCCGGGTTCGATTCCCGGTTCAGCGCACAGTGGGTTAGCGCTGCTGCCTCACAGGGACCTGGGTTCGATTCCCGGCTTGGGTCACTCTCCGTGTGGGAGTTTGCACAGTCTCCCCGTGTCTGCGTGGGTTTCCTCCGGCTGCTCCGGTTTCGTCCCACAGTCCCGAAGACGTGCTGGTTGGGCTTAATTGGCTGTGCTAAATTCTCCCTCGGCGTTATCTGAACAGGCGCCTGAGCGTGGGCAACGAGGCGATTTTCACAGTAATATCATTGCTGTGTTAAGGTGAGCTTGACTTGCGTCTAATAAAGGAATTTTGTCTATACGGTCCATAAGAAACAGTACCGCACCCCGGTACATGTGGCAATAATGAATCAAATCAAGTTAAATCTCCCGCTAACCCTTTGCCAAACGTGTACCTGTCCGAATGTCTTGTAAGTATTGCAATTGTGCCCACCCCTAGCATCTTCTCACTCCCTAATCACATTATCCTTTCCTTAAAAAGTTTCCCTCTGGATTCTGCCTCTCATCTCAAACCTACACCCTCTAGTTTTGGACTCCCCCTCTACCCTGGGGGGAGAGGGCTGTGGGCTACTCACCTTATCCCCAGGATTTAATAGATGTCACCTCAGCGTCCAGGGGGAAGAAGAGGCCCAGCCTCTCCAATCTCTCCTTCTAGTTCCCGGTCGTAACCTTGTGAATCTCTCCTCCTTAATCCTTTCCCAACTTGGTCATACCCTTCCTACAGCAAGACAGCCGTTAATCACGTGTGGTGTTCCAAATCTGGCCTTAACAATGTCTTGTATATTTGCGATACAACGTCCAAATTCCTGAACTCAGTGTTCATACACACACACACACAGACACACACACACACAGACATACTTGTGTGTGTCTGAGCGCACGCGTGCGTCCCCTGCGTCTGTGCACATCCCTACCGTGCAAAAGGAGGCCGTTCGGCCCTCAATCCCACCCAGTTCCTATCCCCGCAACCCCACCCCGAAGTTAAAGTTCATTCATTAGCGTCACAAGTAAGATTCGCATTAACACTGCGATGAAGTTACTGCAAAAATTCCCCCGAGTCGCCACACTCCTGTTCACCAATTTAGCACGGCCCATCCGCCCTAACCAGTGCATCTTTCGGACTGTGGGAGGAAACTGGGGCACACAGAGGGAGACCCACGCAGACACGGGGAGAATGTGCAAACTGCACACAGATGGTGATCCAAATTGGGGTTCGAACTTGCGTCCCTGTGAGGCAGCAGCGCTAACCCACTGTGCGCTGAGCCGGGAATCGAACCCGGGTCCCTGTGAGGCAGCAGCACTAACCCACTGTGCGCTGAGCCGGGAATCGAACTCAGGTCCCTGTGAGACTGCAGCGCTAACCCACTGGGCACTGAGCCAGGAATCATAGAACATAGAACATAGAACATAGAACAATACAGCACAGAACAGGCCCTTCGGCCTTCGATGTTGTGCCGACCAAAATAAAAAGCAATGCCCCTCCAAACTAAACATTCCCTTCTCTTCCATATACTTATCAATTAACCTCTTAAACGCCACCAAACTTGGCGCATCTACAACAGCTGCAGGCAGGGCATTCCACTCCCTAATCACTCTTTGAGTAAAGAACCACCTCTGATATCCGTCCTATAACTCATACCCCTTAATTTAAAGCTGTGTCCCTCGTGCTAGCTTTCTCCATCCTAGGAAAAAGGCTATCACTGTCCACCCTATCTAAACCTCTAATCATCTTATATGCTTCAATAAGATCCCCTCTTAGCCGCCTCCTTTCTAACGAAAACAACCTCAAATCCTTCAACCTCTCTTCATAGGACCTGCCCTCCATACCAGGCAACATCCTGGTAAACCTCCTCTGTACCATCTCCAATGCCTCCACATCTTTCTTATAATGTGGCGACCAGAACTGCACACAATACTCCAAGTGCGGCCGCACTAGAGTTTTGTACAGTTGCAAAACTGTAATCGAACCTGGGTCCCTGTGAGACAGCAGCGCTGACCCACTGTGCGCTGAGCTGGGAATCGAACCCGGGTCCCTGTGAGACAGCGGCGCTAACCCACTGTGCGCTGAGCCGGGAATCGAACCCGGGTCCCTGTGAGGCAGCGGCGCTAACCCACGGTGCGCGGAGCCGGGAATCGAACCCGGGTCCCTGTGAGACAGCGGCGCTAACCCACTGTGCGCTGAGCCGGGAATCGAACCCGGGTCCCTGTGAGGCAGCGGCGCTAACCCACTGTGCGCTGAGCCGGGAATCGAACCCGGGTCCCCGCGAGACAGCAGCGCTAACCCACTGTGCGCTGAGCCGGGAATCGAACCCGGGTCCCTGTGAGGCAACAGCGCTAACCCGCTGTGCGCTGAGCCGGGAATCGAACCTGGGTCCCTGGTGCTGTGAGGCAGCAGCGCTAACCCACTGTGCTCCAATGCAATTTGCATGCATGAGTGTGTGTGTGTGTGTACAGTTACATGTGTGTGCATGAATATGCGTGTGGGTGACAGTAGCAAGGAATAACAGACAAAAGCGACAGCCTCTGTCACATCTTAAAGCCCCTACAACCCTCCGAGATCTCTCGAGTATCCCTGGATTCCTACTGCTACAACTTTGTCTGCTGTGCCTTCAACTGTCTGGGGGTGGGGCGGTGCCTAAGCTCTGGAATTCCCTCCCTAAACCTCTTTGCCTCTCTGCTACCATCAGACTCTTGAATGGCCCTACCTAAGTTGGTCCTTCTCTGCACCCTCGCTGTAACACTACATTCTGCGCTCTCTCCTTTCCTTCTCCGTGAACGGTATGCTTTGTCTGTGCAGCGTGCAAGAAACAATACTTTTCCCCGTATCCCAATACATGTGACAGTA
Organism: Sphyrna mokarran; assembly: GCA_024679065.1. Taxonomy (NCBI): domain Eukaryota; kingdom Metazoa; phylum Chordata; class Chondrichthyes; order Carcharhiniformes; family Carcharhinidae; genus Sphyrna; species Sphyrna mokarran. The sequence continues at coordinate 19,483 of JAGIQG010000174.1, read as the reverse complement.
ATAAATCAAAACTATCACTTCCTGACTGAATACGTAACTGAATTCTTAATTCCAGAATATTATCGAATTTAAATTTCACTATCAGCAGGAGTCGAACTCAGGGTGGATCTCTGTGGGTTACTAGTCCAGCAATAACTCCAGATAGACTGGGAGTTTTTTCCTCTGGAGGCTGAGGGGTGATCTTATAGAGGTCTATAAAATAATGAGGGACACAGATCAGCGAGAGAGTCAATATCTTTTCCCCAAAGGTAGGGGGGTCTAAAACTCGAGGGTTTAAGATGAGAGGGGAGAGGTCCAGAGGGGCAATTTTTTTCACCCAGAGGGTGGTGAGTGTCTGGAACGAGTTGCCAGAGGCAGTAGTAGAGGGGGGAGCAATTTTAAGAAGCATTACATGGGTAGACAGGGATATGGGGCAACTGGGGTTAGTGTAGGGGTTTTTAAGAAAAGGGGGCGGCATGGACAGTTTGGGCCGAAGGGCCTGTTCTGGAAACCTCTCTGATTCTACCCCAATGATGGAATGAATCAACCTTCTCTCAAACACTTGCAAAGCCTGTCCGCCATCTATCAGAGGTCAATAGTGCATTCATAGAATCCCTACGGTGCAAAAGGAGGCTGTTCTGCCCATCGAGTCTGCACTGACCCCAATCCCACCCAGGCCCCATCCCCGTAACCCTACACCTTTACCCTGCTAATCCCCCCCTGAGGTCAATCACGCAAGGCCAGTCAAGGCCATTTCTTCCCATTGGGTGGGATACAGGGGTCAGTTTCTGGGCCAGCATTTATTGCCCATCCCTAGTTGCCCCTTGGAGGGGCAGTTTGAGAGTCACCCCCCCCCCCCCCCCCCTTCCCCATTGCTGTGTGGCTGTCTGGGAGTCACGTGGAGGCCAGACGAGGAGTAAGTACGGCAAATTTCCTTCCCTGAAGGGAACCAGATGGACTTTTATCTTCCTGACAATCGACACCGGTGATTCTCGATCCCCGGTATTTTCTCATTCCCTCTTTGGAGGGAAAACCCTCGGGGAAGAACGTGCGCAGACCCAGGCCGGGAATCGAACCTGTGGGGCTCACCAGCGCGCCGGGTCGGGATGGCGAGTGAGCGGGAGGGGAGGGGAAACCTACAGGTGGTCCCCAGGTATCTGCTCTCCCTCCTTCCCCCCATCTAGATGGTAGAGGTGGCGGGTTTTTGGAAGGTGGGGGTTGGTGACGAAGGAGCCTTGGCAGCGTAGGAGGTACACCTCTGCGAGGGAGGCGGAGGGAGTGAATGTTGGTGCGTCGCTAGAGGGGACATGCTGCTTTGTCCTGGATGGTGTTGAGCTTCTTGAGCGACACCCATCCCCACAATACGTGATTTATCTACTGGAATTCAATAGATACATTTCGGGAGAAAGAATGTAGGCGGGAGGTATATGATAAAGGGTAGACCTATTAAGAGTATAGAAACGCAGAGGGACCTGGGGGTGCAGGTGAACAAGTCTCTGAAGGTGGCAGAGCAAGTAGAGAAGGTTGTGAAGAAAGCATATAGTATGTTAGCCTTTATAGGAAGGGGTATAGAGTACAAGAGCTGGCCTTTAATGTTGCTGTTGTATAAAACGTTGGTTAGACCTCATTTGGAATACTGCGTCCAGTTCTGGTCGCCTTACTACCGGAAGGACGTGGAGACTCTGGAGAGAGTGCAGAGAAGGTTTACCAGGATGCTGCCTGGTATGGAAGGTCTGAGTTACGAGGAGAGGTTAGGCAAATTGGGACTGTTTTCCTTAGAAAGACGTAGACTTAGAGGAGATCTAATAGAGGTGTACAAGATTATGAAGGGTATAGATAGAGTAAACAGGGTTAAGCTTTTTCCTAGGATGGACTCAAATAGCACGAGGGGTCATGGGCTTAGGGTGAGGGGGGTAAGGTATAATTTGGATGCTAGAGGGAGTTTTTTCACACAGAGGGTGGTGGGGGTATGGAATGCGCTGCCAAGTAAAGTGGTGGAGGCAG
>JAGIQG010000174.1:0-10000 GCA_024679065.1 Sphyrna mokarran | reverse complement strand
CCGGGAATCGAACCCGGGTCCCTGTGAGACAGCAGCGCTAACCCACTGTGCGCTGAGCCGGGAATCGAACCCGGGTCCCTGTGAGACAGCGGCGCTAACCCACTGTGCGCCGAGCCGGGAATCGAACCCGGGTCCCTGTGAGGCAGCAGCGCTAACCCACTGTGCGCCGAGCCGGGAATCGAACCCGGGTCCCTGTGAGACAGCAGCGCTAACCCACTGTGCGCTGAGCGGGGAATCGAACCCGGGTCCCTGTGAGACAGCGGCGCTAACCCACTGTGCGCCGACCGGGAATCGAACCCGGGTCCCTGTGAGGCAGCAGTGCTAACCCACTGTGCGCCGAGCCGGGAATCGAACCCGGGTCCCTGTGAGACGGCAGCGCTAACCCACTGTGCGCTGAGCCGGGAATCGAACCCGGGTCCCTGTGAGGCAGCAGCGCTAACCCACTGTGCGCTGAGCTGGGAATCGAACCCGGGTCCCTGTGAGACAGCAGCGCTAACCCACTGTGCGCTGAACCGGGAATCGAACCCGGGTCCCTGTGAGACAGCAGCGCTGACCCACTGTGCGCTGAGCTGGGAATCGAACCCGGGTCCCTGTGAGACAGCAGCGCTAACCCACTGTGCGCTGAGCTGGGAATCGAACCCGGGTCCCTGTGAGACAGAGGCGCTTAACCCACTGTGCGCTGAGCCGGGAATCGAACCCGAGTCCCTGTGAGGCAGAGGCGCTTAACCCACTGTGTCGCCGAGCCGGGAATCGAACCCGGGTCCCTGTGAGGCAGCGGCGCTTAACCCACTGTGTCGCCCAGTGAGAACAAACCAAGCTTGTTAACTTAAAGTTTATGGATAAATCACAAATACAACTTATATTAACACTGCGATAAAGTTACTGTGAAAATCCCCCTAGTCGCCACACTCCTGTTGGGGTAACACTGAGGGAGAATTTAACTCTGGCTCCTTAAACCAGCACGTCTTACGGACTGTGGGAGGAAAACGCAGAGCAAACCCACGCAGACATGGGGAGAACGCACAGACCCCCCCCGCGCAGCCGAACCCGTGGGGCAGCAGCGCTAACCCGCCCTGCCTCCCCTTGGGGGCGGACAGCCAAAGGGTTAAAAATCGGCAGTCGGGAGGAGGATATGGCATTTCCTGTTTTTTTTTGAAAGCAGAGCAGCAATATTAACTTTGAGTTTTGGTGGGGTGTTGAGGATGAGGGAGATGTTGCCCGCCACCCCCCCCCACACACACACACACACAACCACGTTCAAAAATCTGAGGCCGGTGTCCCCCAGGGGTGACCACCCGGACGGAGTTGGGGGTGAGGGGGTGCGAAATGAGACAGACACAGGACGCAGACGTACGCACACAGAGACGCGAATGATACAGGACTGTTAGTACGGGTACCTGGATCGCTGAAGCTTTGGCCCGGCGTACGGAGGCTGTCATGGCGATGAGAGAACCGGCACCACCCCCCACCCCACCACCACCCCCCGCACCACCCACCCCCCCCACCTCAACCCCACACCTCATCGACTCTCTCCTCCCCCGCCCCACCCACCCACCCACCCACCCGCCAAACCTTCGACCTCAGCAGTTTGCGTCGAAACTGCAGCGCTGACACTTCCCCCCGCCTCAACCGCACCCCCGCCCCTGCGCGAGGAGGTGGGCGTTTCCCTTCCAACTTCCCCACCCACGGCACCCTCTTTACACCACACCCCCCCCCCCCCCCTCAGCCTGAGCAGCCCCACCGCACCTCCTGCCACCCCGACGTTCGCCCCCCCCAGGGAGCGTCACAAAAGTGCAGGGAGCGTCCCTAAATGAAAACGGGTCTCCAAAAATTCCCTCGCTCCCTCAATTTTTCCCTCCCCCCCTCACGTTTCCCTCCACTCCCTCATTTCCCCCCCCCCCCCCCTCCGCTCCCTCATTTCCCCTCCTCCTCCCCTCCACTGGCCCCTCATTTCCCTCCTCCTCCCCTCCACTCCCTCATTCCGTCCTTCTCCCTCCACTCCCTCACCACTCGCCCTGCCCCCCTCGTCCCTCATTCCCCTGCCTCCTCCCCGCCACTCCCGCATTCCTTTCCTCCTCCCCTCCCCCTCTCCCTCATCCCCTCCTCCTCCCCTCCACTCCCTCATTCCTCTCCTCCACTTCCCTCATTCCCCTCCTCTCCCATCCACTCCTCATTTCTTTCCTCCTCCCCTCCATTCCTCATTCCCTCCTACCTCTCCCTCATTCCCCTCCTCCTCCCCTCCACTCCCTCATTCCCCTCCCCACTTCCCTCATTCCCCCCCCTCCTCTCCTCCGCCCTCATTCCTTTCCTCCCTCCCCTCCACTCCCTCATTCCTCTCCTCCACTCCCTCATTCCCCTCCTCCTCATCTACTCCGCTCGCCTCATTCCTTTCCTCCTCCCCTCCACTCCCTCATTCCTCTCCTCCACTCCCTCAATTCCTCTCCTCCACTCCCCGTCATTCCTCTCCTCCACTCCCTCATTCCCATCTCTCTCCTCCGCTCCGTCTTCCTTTCCTCCTCCCCTCCACTCCCTCATTTCTTCCCATCCTCCTTCCCCTCCACTCCCTCATTCCTCTCCTCCACTCCCTCATTCCTCTCCTCCACTTCCCTCATGTCCCCTCCTCTCACCCTCCACCCCCTCATTCCTTGCCTCCTCCCCTCACTCCCTCATTCCCCTCCTCCTCCCCTCCACTCCCTCATTCCTCTCCCCACTCCCCATTCCCCTCCTCCCCTCCACTTTCCCCTCCCTCCTCGCCTCCTCCCCTCCACTCTCCCTCCTCCTCGCCTCCTCCCCTCCACTCCCCACCTCCCTCTCCTCATTCCCCTCCTCCTCTCCTCCACTCCCCTCTTCCCCTCCTCCTCCCCTCCACTCCCCCTCATTCCGCCTCCTCCTCCTCCTCCGCTACCTCATTCCCCTCTCCCCCTACTCCCCGCATTCCTCTCCTCCTCCCGTCCCTCCCTCATTCCTCTCCTCCACCCTCATTCCCCTCCTCCCCTCCAGCCCCTCCTCCTCTCCTCCTCACCCTCCACTCCCCTCCTCCTCTCCTCCTCCCTCCACGTCCGCCTCCTCCTCTCCCTCATTCCCCTCCTCCTCTCCTCCACTCGCTCATTCCCTCCTCACTGCCCCTCCACTTCCCTCTATCCCCCTCCTCACTCCCTCATTCCCTCCTCCTGCCTCCAATCCCTCATTCCTCTCCTCCACTCCCTCATTCCCCTCCTCCTCCCTCCACTCCCCATTCCTCTCCTCCACTCCCTCATTCCCCTCCCCCTCTCCCTCATTCCCCTCCTCCAACCCTCCACTCCCTTTCCCCTCCCCCTCTCCCTCATTCCCCCCTCCTCCTCCCCTCCACTCCTCATTCCCCTCCCCTCTCCCTCATTCCCCTCCTCCTCCTCTCCACTCCCTCATTCCCCCTCCCCCTCTCCCTCATTCCCCTCCTCCTCTCCTCCGCTCCCTCATTCCCCTCCTCCTCTCCTCCGCTCCCTCATTATTCCCCCCTCCTCCCCTCCACTCCCTCATTCCCCCTCCTCCTCTTCCTCCACTGGCCCTTCATTCCCCTCCTCCTCCCCTCCACTCCCTCATTCCCCTCCTCCACTCCCAGCATTCCCCTCCTCCCTCTCCTTCCACTCCCACTCATTCCCCTCCCCCTCATCCCTCATTCCCCCTCCTCCTCACCCTCCACTCCCTCATTCCCCTCCTCCTCTCCTCCGCTTCGCCTCATTTCCCTCCCCTCCTCTCCTCGCTCCCACATTCCCCTCCTCCTCCCTCCACTCCCTCATTACCCTCCTCCTCCCCTCCGCTCCCTCATTCCCCTTCCTCTCCACCTCCTCATGTCCTTTCCTCCTCCCCTCCCACTCCCTCATGTCCCCTCCTCCTCTCCTTCACTCCTAATTCCTTTCCTCCTCCCCTTCCACCTCCCTCATTTCCCCTCCTCCACTCCCTCATTCCTTTCCCTCCTCCCACCACTCCCTCATTTCCCCTCCTAGTTTCCCTCCACTCCCTCATTCCCCTCCTCCAAATCTCCCTCCACTCCCTCATTTCCCCTCCTCCAATCTCCCTCCACTCCCTCCATTTAACCCCTCCCCATCTCCTCCACTCCTCATTTTCTCCTCTCCAATCTCCCTCCACTCCCTCATTGCCCCTCCTCCAATCTCCCTCCACTCCCCATTTTCCCCCTCCTCCAATCTCCTCCACTCCCTCATTTCCTTCTCCTCTTCGCAATCTCCCTCCACTCCGCTCCTTTCCCCTCCTCCAATTCTCCTCCACTCCAACATTTTCCCCCTCCAATCTCCCTCCACTCCCTAATTTGCCCCCTCCTCCAATCTCCCTCCACTCCCTCCCCATATCTCCCTCCTCCAATCCCCCTCACATCCCTAATTCCCCTCCTCCAATCCCCCTCCACTCCCTCATTTCCCCTCCTCCAATCTCCCTCCACTCCCTCATTCCCCTCCTCCAATCTCACTCACTCCAATCCTCATTTCCCCTCCTCCTATTTCCTCCCTTCCCTCATTTTCCGCTCCTCCAAATCCCTCCAGTCCCCTCATTTTCCCCTCCTCCAACTCCCTCCACTCCTCATTTCCCTACTCCAGATCTCCCTCCATTCCCTCATTCTCCCATCTCCAATCCCCCTTCCCCTCCCTGCATTCCCCTCTCCAATCCCCTCCACTCCCTCATTTCCCCCCGCCAATCCCCCTCCACTCCCTCATTCTCCCCTCCTCCTCTCCCTCCACTCCCTCATTTGACAGCCCCCTCCAATCTCCCTCCATTCCCTCATTTTCCCCCTCCTCCAATCTCCCGTCCACTCCCTCATTTTTCCCCTCCTCCAATCGCCCTCCAACTCCCTCATTCTCCCCCCTCCTCCAATCTCCCTCCACTCCCTCATTTCTCTTCTCCTCCCTCCTCCAATCTCCTCAACTCCCTCATTCCCCTCCTCCAATCTCCCTCCAGCTCCCTCATTTCCCCTCCAATCCTCCCTCCATCTCCCTCATTTTCCCCTCCTCCAATCGCCCTCCCTCCACTCCCTCATTTCCCCTCCTCCAATCTCCCTCCACTCACCTCATTTCCCCTCCAATCTCCCTCCCCTCCCTCATTTTCCCCTCCTCCAATCTTCCCTCACACTCTCCTCTCACTTTCTCCTCCTCCAATCTCCCTCCATCCCCATTTTCCCCTCCTCCAATTCTCCCTCCACTCCCTCCTTTTCCCCTCACTCCTCCAAGCTCCCTCCACTCTCGTTTCCCCTCCTCCAATCTCCCTTCCACTCCCTCATTCCCCCTCCTCCAATCTCCGCTCCAGTCCCTCATTTGCCCTCCTAGTTCCTCCCTTACCCTCATTTTCCCCTCAATCCCCTCCACTCCCTCATTTCCCCCCTCCTCCATCTCCCTCCACTCCCTCATTTTCCCCCTCCTCCAATCTCCCTCCACTCCCTCATTTCCCCTCCAATCTCCCTCCACTCCCGCATTTTCGCCTCCCCAATCTCCCTCCACTCCCATTCTTTTCTCCTCCTACCAATTCCCTCCACTCCCTATTCTCCCCTCCTTCCAATCTCCTCCACTCTCCATTTTCCCTCCCCAATTCCCTCCACTACCTCATTTGCCCCTCCTCCAATCTCCCTCCACTCCTCATTTTTCCCCCTCCCCAATCTCCTCCACTTCCCTCATTCTCCCACGCTCCAATCTCCCTCCACTCCCTCATTCCCCTCTCCAATCTCCCTCCACTCCCCTCATTTTCCCCTCCTCCAATCTCACCCCTCCACTCCCCTCATCTCTCCTCTCCCCTCCTCCAATCTCCCTCCACTCCCATCATTTCCCCTCCAATCTCCCTCCCTCCCATATTTCTCCTCCTCCAATCTCGCCTCCACTCCCTCATTTTCCCCTGCCTCCTATATCCCTCCACTCCCTTCATTTCCCTCCAATCCTCCCTCCACTTCCCTCATTTCCCCTCCGCCAATCTCCCTCCACTCCCCTCATTCCCCCTCCTCCTCCCAATCTCCCCCACTCCCCCTCATTCCCCTCCTCCAAATCTCCCTCCACTCCCCTCATTTTCCCCCTCTCCAATCTCCCGCCCCTCCTCCATTCTCCCCTCCTCCAATCTCCCTCCAATCCCTCATTTCCCCTCCAATCTCCCTCCACTCCCTCATTTTCCCCTCCTCCAATCTCCCTCCACTACCGCATTTCCCCGCTCCAATCTCCCCCTTCCCCCCCCACTCCCTCATTTTCCCCCTCCTCCCAATCTCCCTCCAACTCCCTCATTTTCTCATCCTCCAATCTCCCTCCCTCCCTCATTTCCCCTCCTCCTATAGATCCCTCCACTCCCTCATTTCCCCTCCAATCCTTCCCTCCACTCCCTCATTTTCCCCTCCTCCATCGCCCTCCACTCCCCTCCCCCCATGTCTCCCCTCCTCCAATCATCCCTCCACTCCCTCATTTTCTCCTCCTCCATCTCCCTCCATCCCATCATTTCCCCCTCCTCCATCTCCCTCCACTCCCTCATTTTCCCTCCAATCTCCCTCACTCCCTCATTTTCCCCTCCTCCAATCTCCCTCCAGTCCCTCATTTTCCCCTCCGCCAATCTCCCCCACTCCCTCATTTTCCCTCCTCCAATCCTACCTCCACTCCCTCATTTTCTCCTCCCTCCAATCTCCCCCTCCACTCCCCTCATGTCCCCTCCTCCAATCTCCCTCCATCCCTCATTTCCACCTGCCAATCTCCCTCCACTCGCCTCATTTTCTTCCCCTCCTCCAATCCCCTCCACTCCCTCATTTTCCCCTCCTCCAATCTCCCTCCACTCCTCATTTTCTTCTCCTCCAATCTCCCTCCCTCCCCTCATTTCCCCCCTCCTCCAATCTCCCTCCACTCCTCATTTCCCCTCCAATCTCCCTCCACTCCCTCATTTTTCCCTCCTCCAATCTCCCTCCCTCCCTCATTTTTCCACGCCTCCAATACTCCCCCACTCCTCTCATTCCCTCCAATCTCCCTCCACTCCCTCATTTTCCCCTCTCCAATCTCCCTCCACTCCATCATTGTTCCCCCTCCTCCATGCTCCCTCCACTCCCGTCATTTCCCGGCTCCTCCAATCCCCTCCTCCACTGTCCCGTCATTCTTCCCCTCCCTCCTAGTTCCCTCACACTCCCTCCTGTTTCCCCTCCCCTCCCATTTCCCTACCGCCCTCATTTTTCCCCTCCTCCAATCTCTCCACTCCCTCATTTTCCCCCTCTCCATCTCCCGCCACTCCTCATTCCCCTCTCCAATCTCCTCACTCCCTCTTTGCCCTCCTATTTTCCCTCACTCCCTCATTTCCCCTCCAATCTCCCTCCACTCCCTCATTTTCCCCTCCTCCAATCTCCCTCCACTCCCTCATTTTCCCCTCCTCAAATCTCCTTCCACTCCCTCATTTTACCCTCCTCCAATCTCCCTCCACTCCCTCATTTCCCCTATCCAATTTCCCCCTCCCCTCATTCTCCCTTATCCAATTCTACCCCCTCCCTCATTCTCCCCTCCTCAAATATCCCTCCACTCCTCATTTTCACCTCCTCCATTCTCACGCCACTCCTCTCATTCTCCCTCTCCATCTCCCTCCACTCCCTCATTTCCCCTCCAATCTCCCTCCACTCCCTCATTTTCCCCTCCTCCAATCTCCCTCCACTCCCTCATTCTCCCCTCCTCCAATCTCCCTCCACTCCCTCATTCTCCCCTCCTCCAATCTCCCTCCACTCCCTCATTCTCCCACTCACGCTATTGTCAAGGAGCTTGAACTAGTTAAATGTGTGATAAGTCGATGATAGCTGATTGATAAGGATCCACGAGCTTTGATAACATTTTTATTTGATGAGTGACTTTAGCTTAGAAGCAGAGATTTTATGATTCATTCGTGGGACATGGGTGTCGCTGGCTGTGTCCAGCATTTATTGCCCATCCCTAGTTGCCCTTAGAAGGTAGTTAAGAGTCATCCACATTGCTCTGACTCTGGAGTCACATGTAGGCCAGACCAAGTAAGGATAACAGATTTCCTTCCCTAAAGGACATCAGTGAACCAGATAGATTTTTCAGACATAGAACGCTACAGCACAAACAGGCCCTTCAGCCCACAAGTTGCGCCAATCACATCTATACCTACCAAGCCACAGACCTATCTATAACCCCCAATCCCATTGGATCCCATATACTCATCCAGAAGTCTTTTAAAAGACCCCAGCGAGTTCGCCTCGACCACCACCGCCGATTCCATTCACTCACCGCCCTTGAGTGAAAAACTTACCCCTAACATCCCCTCTGTATTTGCTTCCCTGCACCTTAAATCTGTGTCCTCTCGCAGCCCAGGGAAGTAGCCTCTGAGAATCCACCCTATCTATTCCTCTCAACATCTTATAAACCTCTATCAGGTCGCCTCTCAACCTTCGTCTCTCCCAGGGAGAAGAGTCCCAGCTCCCTCAACCTATCTTCATAAGGCCTGCCCCCCAATCCAGGCAACATCCTTGTAAATCTCCTCTGCACTCTCTCAATAGCTTCCGCATCCTTCCTATAGTGAGGCGACCAGAACTACGCACAGTGCTCCAAGTGGGGTCTGACAAGGGTCTTATAAAGTTGCAGCATTATCTCCCGACTCCTGAACTCAATCCCTCGATTAATGAAGGCCAGTACATCGTACCTGCCTTCTCCACCCTCTCTAACCTCCTGCTTGTGTACCATGTACAAACCGTGTACAATTGGACACGGGAGAGAATAAGCAGGCAGGGAAAAATTGGCAAGCAGAAAGTTAGCAATGGCAGAAAAGGAGAGAGAATTTTGGTTGAATACAAAGACGTGTGATTAGATGAGAGGGTGTTTCTGCAATGAGGAAGGTCCACTGAGTGATAAATGATCAGAACTGGAGATTTACTGATAGATTTAAATGTGAGGATATCAGGACAGGCTGGTGCTGAATTTGAAAAGGTTAAACTGAGGAATGTCTCTGTTTAATTCCTCCTATCTCCCTCCACCCCCTCATTTCCCTCCCTATCTCCCTCCACCCCCTCATTTCCCTCCCTATCTCCCTCCACCCCCTCATTTCCCTCCCATCTCCCTCCATCCCCTCATTTCCCTCCTATCTCCCTCATTTCCCTCCCTATCTCCCTCCCTATTTCCTCCCATTTCCCTCCTATCCCCTCCATTTCCCTCCATCTCCCTCCACCCCCTCATTTCCCTCCTATCTCCCTCCCCCATTTCCCTCCCATCTCCCTCCACCCCTCATTTTCCCTCCCTATCTCCCTCATTTCCCTCCTATCTCCCTCCTATCTCCCTCATTCCCTCCCATCTCCCTCATTTCCCTCCTATCTCCCTCATTTCCCTCCTATCTCCCTCATTTCCCTCCCATCTCCCTCATTTCCCTCTATCTCCCTCCTATCTCCCTCATTTCCCTCCTATCTCCCTCCCTATCTCCCTCATTTCCTCCCTATCTCCCTCATTTCCCTCCATCTCCCTCATTTCCCTCCCTAATCTCCCTCATTTCCCTCCATCTCCTCCCATCTCCCTCATTTCCCTCCTATCTCCCTCATTTCCTCCTATCTCCCTCCTATCTCCCTCATTTCCCTCCTATCTCCCTCATTCCCTCCTATCTCCCTCATTTCCCTCCCCTCCCTCATTTCCCTCCCATCTCCCTCATTTCCCTCCCTATCTCCCTCATTTCCCTCCCTATCTCCTCATTTCCCTCCATCCCCTCATTTCCCTCCCTATCTCCCTCATTTCCCTCCTATCTCCCTCATCTCCCTCCCATCTCCCTCATTTCCCTCCTATCTCCTCCCTCTCCTCATTTTTTCTCCTATCTCCCTCCCTATCTCCCCATTTCCCTCCCATCTCCCTCATTTCCCTCCCTATCTCCTCATTTCCCTCCCTATCTCCCTCCTATCTCCCTCCCATCTCCCTCATTTCCCTCCTATCTCCCTCCCATCTCCTACATTTTCCTCCTATCTCCCTCCCTATCTCCCTTATTTCCCTCCTTATCTCCCTCATTTCCCTCCCTATCTCCCTCC